>JASCZW010007617.1:0-62753 GCA_034211315.2 Aedes japonicus
TCCATTACTGCATCTTCCAATGCCTGTCGTACTGACCCCGAAATAAGTATTTGTTCCACGTCCAAAAGGCGTTCTTCGTTAAGAAATCCCATCAGCCTTCTGTTGGCCATTCTCTCCATAACTTCTTGGGATGCAGCAAGTCGGGGATATTGACCGGTAATGGGATGCTTCGTGTCCAGGAGTGTCTTCGGTGTCTTTGATATTGGCACCACAAAGGCTGTGTCTCCATCCTTTGGGGAACGATTCGCTCAGCCATTCTTGATTGATTTTCTCAAAGAGTAGTGCCCTTTGCCCCAAGCGGTAAATTTTTAAACAGGGGTATCCAATTTCATCGGATCCTGCCGAACCCCTCTTACCTTGGATAAGGCAAAATGATGGATGGTGACGTTGATGATAGGAGTCTGCTGCTACCGAGTTCTTTCGAATGAATTCCGGTCTGTAGACCCCTAACCCACCGAAGAAGGCGCTTCATTACCCGGAGTGCTTTTCATCGGGCTTTTTTACTGCACCCTTGGTATCCGCAGACCACCAATGGAGTGCCGTCGTCTGGGCTAGGGCTGGTTCTTGGTATTGCTTCTAGCGGCGGCCACTCGTGGCCTACGCCGAGAACTCAGCCAATGGGGCCGATTGGATGATGGTCGCTTCCGAGGGTGCCTCTTACTGGCGGTCCAGAGAAGTCTTGGGACTAGGGTCCGCACTGGCAAAAGACACGTGGATGGATGATTCCTGTTCACCGCAGGTGAAGGTCGTCGATCCTTCATTGAAAAGAGTCATGTGTCGGTTTTCAGCTAGCTTCTTTAACGTCGATAGCCCGCCAATTTGAGGGCTGTTTCTCCCAGTCGAGGTGGTGTCCAGTGACGTTTTCCATTAGTAGAATTAATTCTTCCAGAATTAATGTCTGGATGTCTGAGACCACAGCAGAGCTCCATCGGTAGAAGCAGTCCGCGAGGACCCCGCTACCGGCAGAGGTGAAGGAGCCGTGGAAAAATAGGACAATACCAGTGAAGAGCCAGGGACTGCCAGGGTTGCCAGCGCTTTACCCTCCACCAGGTCGTACTCTCTCGAGGGGGTATTCCCCTTGTTCCGGTTGGTCCATAACTTGCCGACCGTCCGGGGCTGCGTCCGGCAGCGCGGGTTCCCCACGTCGTCTTGTGAGGAATACGGGAGTAGGCCCCCGCTTGTCCATCTCGCTAAGCTTGATCTTGGTCTTGACTTCCTCTGCGTCCTGCGAGGGATACGGAGATGAAACCCGCTTGTTCGTCTCGCTATTAGCCGTTAGGTGCCGAGGGTGGACTGCCAGTTCCAGTCCTCCAGAGATTTCCGAAATGGCAGGGCCCCGGCTACCCAAGGCTGTTTCTTCCGTACTCGGTTCTGGTGTTGACCTTGTGTTATTGCCAGTCATTATCGGTATATTTTGATTTGTATGTTGTCTTCTTTAATCGCTGAATGTAACTGTCCACGTTGGTTGCTGTGGAAGCCATTGATGGTGGTTTGGTCGAGAGAGGACTCGCCGAATCGAGATATTTACAGGACTTCCTCATCCGGTGGATCAGAGCCTGTTAGCTCGTCCAATGAAATCTTTAGGTAAGCGTTTCCAGGTTGTTTGCATTTTCATCCGGAGATGACGTATGTTGCCGTTCCCCGATCCTGATTGTTTTCTTTTCCTTTTTCTTTTTTGGAAGGATTTCTCCACCGTCTTTTAATTTCAATGTTTTTCTCTCTCCCGCGAAGTGGGAGGGAGCTCCGTTGTCCCGGATTCTGCTGCTTTCCATACGGTCTTGACTGGACTTAAGCTCGGAATGTCGGCCTGCACCTAGAGGTTCACCACGGCTTCGACGTCCATCTTTGCTAAGGTCCTTTGTGCTTGCTGTTCGGGCGGATTGGGATCGAGATCTTTGGCTCGTTTTTGAGTTGCACTAATGTCAGTTTATACCGTTTTTATGGCAGACCGGTTGACTTGGAGACTTCAGTTGTGGCTGTCTCCATTTCTACGCTGTCCTGAGGTTTCCTACTGCTATGGCGGCTTTCAGCGCGGCAATCTCAAGGTCTCAGGTTCCCACAGCAAACACCACACACCATATTTTTCGCAGAGCATCGTATCCTGGGGTGTCCATGGTCAAAACGCCACCCTTATCCACCCAAAACTAACGCTCTGTGGCACTATGGTTCCGTCGATTGCTAAGATGACCGTCGGAGTAGGTACCGCATCTTTACCTTCCTTTCTCGTTATCCTTCGGAGATCTTTTACACCTTGGTCTTCCAATTCTCTAAGAAGTTCCTCATTTGAGTATTCAATGGACTCTGGACAGTTTAATAATACAGGAAATCCCTTTTTCTTCCGGATAGGCATCCTTAATCCGGACGCCAAGGGAAGGTTTCCATGACGGCTTACCTTATGTTTTAACGGTCGTTTTGGTAAGTTACCGTTTAGGGCGTTATCTCGAGGCGAAGTACTCTCATTTGTCCGTAGTCTCCGTGGGAGCCTTCCCATTCTGGAATGCTCCGTCCCGTGTAGACTCCCTCAACCTTGTTGCCTGTACTAGGTCCAACGGAAGTTAACGGAAGCTCTTTGTATGACTCATGTTGGCGTTCACACCAACGCCTGTCGAACGCTACCATCTCCTCCTAAGGTAGACCAGGGTAGACATCTTCGATTCGTCTCCAAATTCACTAGTTTTTTGCCCTACCGTCAACCACCAGAACAAAGTCTGCCGCTTGAATATCATCGAATTCCTGTAACCATTGAACTACTGGCCAAACAGACCGCTTCAAAAGTAACTTTAAAGTTCAATGTGAACTAGTATTCAGCTTCAAAGTACTTCCGTAGTTCCGTGAAAGCCATCATAAAATAATCTGTTCAAGTCGATTAATAACAA
Organism: Aedes japonicus; assembly: GCA_034211315.2. NCBI lineage: Eukaryota > Metazoa > Arthropoda > Insecta > Diptera > Culicidae > Aedes > Aedes japonicus. The sequence continues at coordinate 2,877 of JASCZW010007617.1, forward strand.
CAAATTGAAAAAGTCAGTCACTCAAATCAATCATATCCTAAAGGGTGTCCACGATGAAATTGCCACACTATGAAATTGCTCTAACTTTTTAACCGTTGGGTTGAATTTCAATGAAAATTTTAGGTGGATTTAGTTCATAGTAGCATTATTTACATCCTGCAAGTTTTAAGCCTGTGATCAAAACTCGCGGAAATGGAGTCGAAAGAACAGCTCGTGCGTGATAAAAATCTTGCGCATTCATCACGAGAACAAGGATCTCTCGCATCGTTCCATCGCTTCAAAACGTTGGGAATCGCGAATTCCACGGTGTCGCGAGTGATTAATCGGTTCGAGGAACGGTTGACCACCGATCGGAAGCCCAGAAGTGAAGGAAAAGTATTCCGTACAACACCAAAAATCACAACCGCGTAGTTGGGGCCTTCAACCGAAATCCGAACGCCTCCGTTCGGGATGTGGCTAAGAAGCTGCACCTAAGCCGAAGTTTTGTCCAGAAGGCCAAAACTAAGGCTGGGCTTCGAACGTTCAAGGTCCAAAGGGCCCTAATCGCGACGAGAAGCAGAACAAGTCCGCCAAAACCCGTGCCAGGAAGTTGTACCTCAACATGCTGACGAAAGTTGAATGCTGCATCATGGACGACGAAACATATGTGAAGGCCGACTTCAAACAGATCCCCGGCAACCTGTTTTTCACGGCCAAGGATAAGTTCAGCGTTCCGGAGCATGTCCGCACTCAGAAGATGTCCAAATTTGCGAACAAATTCCTGGTTTGGCAAGCCATCTGCACGTGCGGGAAGCGGAGTGCACCTTTCGTGACCCAGGACACGATGAACGGGCAGGTGTACATAAAAGAGTGCCTCCAGAAGCGGCTGCTTCCTCTCCTGAAGGCCCACAACGTCCCAACAATCATCTGACCGGATTTGGCCTCATGCCACTACTCCAAGGACGTGCTGAAGTGGTATGCGGACAATAAGGTCAATTTCGTGCCGAAAATGTTCAACCCTCCCAACACTCCGGAGCTTCGCCCCATCGAGAAGTACTGGGCGATTATGAAGCAGCACCTTCTTAAACGACCTAAGGTAGTGAAGACAGTCGAGGAACTGAAGAAAGTATGGGTTTACATGCAAAAAACGGTTGAATCTTATGGCTGAGGTTAAGGCCAAGGTGCGGGCATTTGCGTATGGACTGTAAATAAAATACGAGTAAAATGGTAAAATGAAGTTTAATAGTTATTTCTCAATCCCTGAAAATTTGATGGCAATCGGAAGAAAGCTCGAATTTTGCGAATCAATTTTGTGTGTGGCAATTTAATCGTGGACACCCTTTAGATGCCTTAAACTGCAATCGTAACAATAAACAATGTCAGCTACTGCATAAATAGTCATCTCTTGTCACGGAGCGAGAGAACAAAATGAGTTTACCGTAGTGACACGTTTTATAATGCCATTTGAAGTGTTTAATTGAATCGCTCTTTTCTGCCGCGCACTTACTGGCGGGAAGTTCCCTATCTCTTCATGCACAGAAAAAATGAGGCGCTGGTAAAAACACAGGCGAACAAACAACGAAACACAGAAAAGAAGACACCGCAAAGAATATACATTCAGGCGAGAGCCAATTAGGGGAAAGTTTTAATGTGGTCATAATTTCATTTGTGCTTCACTTATCCCCATCACTAATCCTTTTATATCCGAACCAATTTAAGTTGATAATGACTATTTGGCTCCTCTTCGCGTGCCCGTCAGGAGAGTGCGGAGCGGAGAGTGAGCAAAGCGGTCAGAGTTTCGCCTTCGCCGAATCGACGTTATTATTTATTGAGCAGGCAACAGTTCATTGAGGGTGGAGTTTCGATTAAGTGAGCTCCAGATTGTCATGTTTTCATTTTATGGCTCAAGTGCTGGATAAACACAGGAACCTCGACATGCAGAAAGGCCAAAAAAAGGCGAGAGTTGATAGGCCCATCAAGTTCCAAAAATTTACGACCGGGGATTAGTTTGCCGACGCATGTCGTATTTTGTCGGTTGAATTGGTAAGGCAACCGTTTCTGGGCTGACAGCCATATAGGGGATGACAGTAAAACGGCTGATTGGTTGATAATTCCCAAGGATGGAACACCCCCACGCACACACACACACACAGCTTCACGCAAGTTTCGCAAGTAATTAAGACACTCAAGCTGCCACTTTGGGAAGAGATAAAAAGGAAGTTTCATCGTGTTATGCGTATTGGATCATTTAATAAGTGGAAACTTTCCGGGAAGTTTTGATTCATTTCGGACGCGCTGCGGGGGGCGACAAATTAGCCGTGAGGTTCATTCATTAAGAGAGTTGGGAAAGATTTACGGCGCTGTTGACAGCACTGTGCCGTAATCGCCAAATGGTTGGTCATAGATCGGATCATGCTGGAAATGGGTGTTCGATGCTCGGTTGAATGAAAGTTATGCGGGGGTTTGCAACAATTGATGAAGAAGAGGGTAAGAAGTTGGAATTTACTCTTTTTAATTCTTTATTTTTAGATTTTCTATATTTTGTCGAATCAACTATGATCCCAACAACGAAAAGCAATTGTTTCGTGGTTTCGTGTTTTTAAGAGTAACTTTTCTTGTGTAGGTTGCATATCAAACGGGCGGTTTGGAACGTTAATTTTTGTGCTTATTTTGTCACGAGTGCCTGAAGCTAATTACGAGAATTTTCATGTTTACGAATGAACAAGCAAGTGTAATTAAGGAAGCGGCCATGGGTGAAACGTATCTGACAATATAACAATAACCTTATTATAAAATAATATCAAATACGTGCCTGGTTTGGAAATTTAACATCTGCGTGCCCTTATCCAAATGATATCGGTAATGTTTACATGCGGGGCTTATTGTATGTGAAAGTAAACTCGAAATGGGCGTGACTCTCCAGACATTCTAAAATGGGTTGCTGGATCTGCAGTAGAGCTTTCACTTTTTAGCTCTCGGATTAAAGCTGCTTCCAATGGTCACTTGAGGGATTGTTGTAAACAGATTTTTTCCATAATACCATTACCGGGCAATAAAAAGAGAGAGAGAGAGAGAGAGAGAGAGAGAGAGACCACGTGACGGGTGGCTTCCAATGCCCTGCATACAAGAAGGCGATGGCGGGCCGGGATTAATGGAGATCATCCGGTTAAATCTCAATCATTGCGACACCGAACAGCAACTGCTGTGGCAGTCGACAACAGAAGCAATGTGCGACGTGGCAATTATTGCTGAACCATATCGGATCCCCTCTGACAACGGCAACTGGGTGGGGGACTCATCAGGGATTGCGGCTATCCAAGTGATGGGCAGATTCCCTATCCAAGAGGTGGTAGACAGTTCAAGCGAAGGTTTCGTAATCGTCAAAATTAATGGGATCTTTGTGTGCAGCTGTTACGCACCCCCACGGTGGACTCTGGAGCAGTACAACCGAATGCTGGACGCTCTCACAGAGAAGCTGATCGACCGAAGACCGGTAATCATTGGAGGCGACTTCAATGCTTGGGCAGTGGAATGGGGAAGCAGACTGACTAACCCCAGAGGGTACAGTTTGCTGGAAGCGTTGGCAAAGCTGGACATCAGGCTGTGCAACAAAGGTACCGTTAGTACATTTCGCAGAGATGGCAGGGAGTCTATCATCGACGTCACATTCTGCAGTCCGTCGCTGGTGAGGAGCATGAACTGGAGAGTTTGTGAGGACTATACACATAGTGATCACCAGTCGATCCGGTATAGTGTTGGAACCCGAATGCAGACGGTTGTAAGAGAGATAAGGACTAGCGGGCGGAGATGGAAGACGAAGGACTTCGACAAGGATCTTTTGATTGAAGCACTTCGCGCAGACAGCGGCGCTACAAATCTTGATGCAGATGAGTTGACAGAAACTCTGGCGAGGGCTTGCGATGCGACGATGCCAAGGAGATTGGAGCCAAAGAACAACCGGCGGTTAAATTACTGGTGGAACGAAACTCTTGCTAGTCTTCGTGCTGCTTGTCTCAGAGCTAGAAGACGCTTTCAGAGAACAAGGTCTGAAACGGTCAGAGAGGAGCGTAAGATAATCTTCCGTGAAGCTAGAGCGGCCTTCAAACGGGAGATTAAAATCAGCCAATCCAACTGCTTCAAGGAGTTGTGCCGGGAAGCTGACGATGACCCTTGGGGCAACGCTTATCGGGTCGTAACAGCGAAGATCAGGGGTCCAGTGACGCCAGCGGAAATGTGCCCGGATAAGCTGAAGATCATCGTAGAGGGTCTTTTCCCGCAGCATGAATCGACGACGTGGCCGCCTACACCATATGAAGATGAAGACCGAGTAACCATTGCAGGTATGCAAGTCTGGATACTTCTGGATACTTAATCGACTGACGCAGTTCACGGAGGGCGACACCGGCGTATCTGAAAAGCAGTTTGGATTCCGAAAAGGGAGATCAACGGTGGATGCAATCAAGACGGTCATTGAAGTTGCAGAGAGAGCGTCCAAGAAGAAGAGGTATGGCAATCGGTTCTGCGCGGTAGTAACGATCGACGTCAAAAACGCTTTTAACAGTGCCAGCTGGGAGGCCATCGCCACAGCGCTGCATGGTATGCGGGTCCCCCACTACTTGTGTAGAATCCTTAAGAGTTACTTCCAAAACCGGATTCTGGTCTACGAAACGAACTCGGGGCAGAAGTCGATTAGGGTTACGGCGGGCGTTCCGCAAGGCTCCATACTCGGCCCAACGCTGTGGAACATAATGTACAACGGAGTCTTAAAACTGAAGCTGCCCAAGGGCGTGAAGATCTTCGGGTTCGCGGATGATGTCGTCCTCACGATAACCGGAGAGTCGCTGGAAGAAGTAGAAAAGCTGGTGGCAGAGTTGACCGACGCAGTTGAAAACTGGATGAATGCAGTCAAGTTGCAGCGCTCACCACATAACGGAAGTGATGCTGGTCAGCAACTGCCGAAAGATCCAGTGGATGCAGATTACCGTAGGAGGGCACGTCATACCGTCCGTGCGGGCTTTAAGACATCTAGGAGTGATGATCGATGACCGGTTGAATTTCAACACCCATGTAGACTATTCCTGCGAAAAGGCGGCTAAAATGATCAGTGCGCTTGCAAGGATCATGCCGAATATCGGTGGTCCGAAAGGCAGCAGTAGGCGACTTCTGGCGGCCGTATCATCCTCGATACTGCAGTACGGCGTTCCAGCATGGGGAACCGCGCTCAAAACGAAACGTAACCGCAGGAAGTTGAACAGTGTGTTTCGTCTGATGGCAATTAGAGTCGCGAGTGCGTACAGAACCATCTCATCGGAGGCCGTTTGCGTTATCGCCGGGATGATTCCAATCTGCGTAACCCTAGCAGAGGATATCGAATGCTATCAACGGAGAGGAACCAGTAATGTGAGGAAGACGGTGAGGCTAGAATCCATGGTCAAATGGAAGCAGGAGTGGGACAACGCGGAGAATGGAAGGTGGACCCACCGGCTCATCCCCAATGTGTCGACGTGGGTGAACAGGGAGCATGGAGAGGTGAACTTTTACCTCACACAGTTCCTGTCCGGGCACGGATGTTTTCGCCAATACCTGCACCGGTGTGGTCATGCGTCGTCACCTTTCTGCCCGGCGTGTGCCAACGTAGAGGAGACTCCAGAGCACGTGGTGTTCGACTGTCCGAGGTTTACGGAATTGCGAAGGGGAATGCCTGCCCCAAGGCCGGATAATATCGCAGAGCGAATGTGCAACGAGGAAGACACGTGGAACGCGGTGAGCAGAGTTGTGACGCAAATACTGTCAGAGCTACAGCGTAAATGGAGACGGGACCAGCAAACAAGCGCCGGTTCTGAGGACTATCCAGCTCAGTGGGCAGTGTTCGGCTTCGGGTCGTCGTGGCGCCGGTGAACCGGAAGTCTTCTGCCAACCGGAATCGTCGGGCCGACCTCGGCACTCGAACAGCCAGCCTGCTGAAGAAAGAAGAAAGAAGAAGAAAGAGCTTCGGGTATGTAGGGCACCGCCAGTGCGGACGTCATCCACCACCGGAACTGTCGGACCACCTCTACAACCCGAAGACGAAGTCGGCGCGTTAGCGTCCCCTGCGATAACCGCCGGTAGTCGGGGCACCATCAGTGCGGAAGTTTCCTTCACCGGAACTGGTGGACCACCCTCGACGCCGGGGGGAAGCAGGAGGATTCGAGAGATGGATACAACGTAGCAGCGGAGCAGTGGATCATCCAGCCAGTCGGCGAACTAGCCTTAGCTAGGGGTTGAAATTTTAGAAGAAGTGCATGAGCACAGCCTCCCCCCCCCCCAGAGAGAGAGAGAGAGAGAGAGAGAGAGAGAGAGAGAGAGAGAGAGAGAGAGATTTCAAGCGGAAGATTTAACTCAAATCAATCGAAACTTTTTTTTTTACAATTATAAGTGTATCCATGTAGGATACAAAAATATTGTTTTCAAATTGTTTTCAACAAAATGGCGGCCGTTTTGACGGCGTATTTGACGGCGTTAAAAAAGTCGTTGTAATTTGCTTGTGCCGGCTCTCCTGGTCGCAGTTTTTGTCTGAAACCTACTTATTCAAAAAAATTACATCAAGTACATTTACAGTTAGTAGATGAATTGAAAAAAAAAAATTTGCACTTATGGCGTAACTTTTTTGAAAAAAAAAAACATTTTTTTCGCCATTTCATCACATTTTTTCATTTTTAAAAATAAAATATTACAATAATTTTCAATTCATACGTGTTGAAAATAGGTCTTCCCTGTCAAGCGTCTCTCTGTACCTGCTGCGCGCGAAAAAAGCATCTTCGAAAAACAATGAAAAGAAACACTTGAAGCTCGAATTTCGAAAAAAAGGTTTCACGAGCGTATTTTCTGGAAAATTTACTAACTTGTTATGCAAAAAAATAAAATTGAATTTTTTGGTCATTCTAACTGTATTAACTGCCCTTACTCAACCCTTAACTGCCCCGCCGCGTCGTCGAAGTCACTGGGAATTGCCTAGTATTTTTAGATTGGTCGAAACTCCGGGCAATTCGGAGGATTCATTAGCTTGAGGACAAAATCGATCTTGTTGGCAACATACCATTCCTGAACCACCTTGGAATAGTGGCAACTGGTCAAATAGGGCCAAAAGATGACTTATTCCATATACTTGCGAATGAACGGCAATCCAAACTTTTTCAGGCATTGGAATGTCATATTTTTGGTATGACGAAAAAAAAGATCAATTTCAAAATGTTACACAAGAATCGGTGAAAATAAAGTGATTAGTATTCAATATGACCCCCTTTTGTCATGATGATCATAGATAGTCCTGTTCGTTCCAAGCCATCTCCGACGCCGCATGAAACGTTTGTTTGTTGGTTACGTCTGGTTCTCGATTGGGTTCAAGTTAAGGCCATTTTAAGGGTTTAATGCAACAAAATCGAAAAAAGGCGAGCGTTTTTTTGGCCGTATCTTGCTGGAGCTGAAGTTGCCTTACAACCCCATTTTCAGCAATGCCTCCTCCAGATTGTCGCATATAATATCAATACAGCCATCTACTGTCATAAACCCATTGATTAAGGCCAGATTACCCACTCCATATCACGAAAAGCAGCCCCAGGCCATAATATTACCTCCACCGTGTTGCATGGTTGGCTGGAGATGCCTATCCTGCAGTCCTTCATCACTTCTGCCCAATACGCTTTGTCCCCGTTTCGTGTTGAACAGCTAAAACTTGGATTCGTCCAACCACACAGCACGTTTCCAGAACTCCAGGCGAATTGGAGCCGTTTTTCCTTGTTAGTCCGGCTGACTCGCTTCCGTGCGAACGATGCGTTGACGGCTCAGCTTCTCGGCTATAGTTTCTTGGATGGTGAATTTTCTTGATCTCTCGGATGATTTTGCGGTCCTCTAGGTGATCCTCTTAACGTTTTCGCCCACGTCCCGGCCGATCAGCAACACTTCCAAGCTTCTGGTGCTTGCAAAAAATCTTCTGAACTGCACCACAGCTCACTCCACAACTCACTCCATTGACTCAATTTCGAAACGTTTATGACTCACTTGCGTCAAAAGTGGAGTCACTCATATAAGGGTTAATGTGACTGGGATTGACAAGAGACTCCACTTTTGACGAAAGTGAGTCAAAAACGATTCAAAATGGGGTTAAATTGTCCCATTGCGTGCGGGCTGGGTATGGTTCCATATGCTATCTCGTACGATCAGATTTCGGATCTGTAACGAAATTGTTTTACCATCGATTTTTATGGCTCTAAAATAACTTTCGGTGAACTCAACACGTCTATTTTTTCGACTGGCGGCAGTGCTTTGACGTCGATGTCAGGGATGCCAGATATTTTTTTCAAATGTTCAAATGTGATAAGAATTTGAAATGTCTGGGAATGTCTATGAAAGTCTGTAATTTTTTTTTACAAAATTAGACTTCTTACAACGAAAAGACGTAATAAGAGAGTCATTTTCTCTATATTGTGATTATGTAAACATTTCTGCATCTATTTCTTGGATTAAATGCAACCTTACACCATTGTTTCATTCTTTTAAAGTGACACTAAAGCATACATGACACAATTTTCTATAGTTTTTTTCCCCCTGTAAAGTTCTTTCCAGTTTTGTATTTAAAAATCAAAATTTAGTTTTCTTTTGATAAATTCAACAGACTTTTTTTGGTTTAACAATAATTATTGAATTACAATCAATAACAGAGTCAATCTTCCGTTACATAAATTTTGAAGTTGAATTCAAAATGTTAATTTTTATTTCATTATTAAAAAAAAAACTACAATGACACTAATAGGATTTTTTTGTAGATTAAGTCGAGGGGCTGTCATTTTCGATTAATATATTTGTGTTTTATTGGTATGGCAGCCACCCCTCTGAACTTTGGAACCATTCTCGAATATTTCGTGGATATATTAATAAACTTCTTGATTTTTTTTTATTCTTCTCAGCTAAATGTCAGGGAAAATTTTTTACTAATCAAATCTTCCAAACGAGTTGAGATGGAAAATAAAGAATTGTAATTCCTGCATGACTGTGTGTGCTCATAGTATGATGCGAATGGTTAGGCAGATGGTGTGTACCATAATTTAATATGCTGTCATGAGTGATGAATATCATTCTGGTCATATGAATGAATTTTGGATTGACTGCTTTTTCGGTTAGTCAGTGATTATGTTTTGAATTTCAGGGAAGCTCTCTTCTGATCTTCTGCAAGGCTCTATGTTAAAATTCTGGGAAGTTTCTTCCTGAACTTCAGGCACATTTCCTCATGACGTTCTTGGCAGTCACTCCTTATTTTCTTCGAAATTCACATTTAAGAACCCAAGCCTTCCAGAAACAATTGGTAGGTTTTTTCCTGAACATAGTTACTTTCTAAACTTCTGATAAGTCCCATTTAGGAAAATTTCAGCAAAACTTTGGGAAAGTACTCTCCAGAATTTCTTGGACAATCTTCTTAAAGTTGTTAGAAGTTTCTTCCTGAACTTCTGAGAAGTTATTCACTGAACTACGAGAAAGTTCATCCTATACTTCTGGAAAGTTTCTTCCTGATTTTATCAAAAGTATCTACCTGAACATCTGGGATTTCCTGAACTTCGAAAAGTTCTCATTCTGAAATGCTGGAATGTTCGATTCGGAATTTTAGGGAAGCTCTCTAGCACTTCTGGGTAGTTCCAACTAAACTTTTGGTTCGGAACATAATCATAATCACAATCGAAAACATAATCACTTCGGAACTTCTGAGATTCTGAGTCCTCTTGTGAACTTCTGAGAAGTTCTTTACTGATTTAAAAAAAAAAATCCTTCTTGATCCTACAAGTAGTGCCCTCTATGGTAAGTTTCGTCCTGAAATTCGGGAAAGCTTTTTCCTGAGCTTATTCTTTCCAAACCCCTGATTAATCCCATCCTGACCTGTGAGGAAAGTTTTATTGAAACTTTGAGAAAGCCGTCTCCAACATTTTTAGGAAAATTCCCTTAAATTTGTTCTTGAAGTTTCTCCTGGACTTCTGAGAAGTCTTCTTCTGAACTTTTGGGAAGTTTTCTCCAGAACTTTTCGGAAGTTTGCTCCGGAAATATTGGGAAATTCGTGCTCAAATTAGAAGGAAGCACCCCCAAGTTTCATTCTGCTCTCTCTAAATAATTTGGAGAAATCCGTTTTCTGAAATTTTGAAATGTTCACCTCTGAACTTTGAAAAAGATGCCTAGCACTTCTGGGAAGTTCCAACTAACCTTTTGAGATGTTTCTTCTGGAACTTCTGGGAAGTACTCTCCTCAACTTTTTTTAAGCATCGTCTGGAGGAATTTTTTTTCCTGATTTTCTGAGAAATTATAGGTACCCTTCCTGGTTAGTTCCCATTTAAAGTTTGGGGAAGTTTTTTTCTGAACTTCTGGGAAGTTCAATCTTGAATTTCTGGGAAGAACTCCAAAACCTCTAAAAAGTTCCAAACTTCAAAGAAGTCCTCTTTCTTATACTTCTTCATGGAGCCCTGATAACTCCTCTCCTGTTTCTGGGGGAAGTTCTGTGTTGAAATTCTGGTTAGTTTGATCTTGAACTTCGGTAATATTCGGTCCTGAATTTTTGAAGGTTCTTCTTGCTTGAACTGCTTGCTCCCAATACTTCTGGGAAGTTTCTACCTGTGCATCGGAGAAGTTTTTTTTTCGAGCAAGTCTATTCCAGAACTTCTAGAAATTATCTTCCCAAAGCTCTGGGAAGTCTTCTTCAAAACTTTCCAGGATATGCCCTAAATTCTGGGTCGTTTTTTTCTATACTTCTAGGAATCTAGGACTGATTCAGGGATATACTTCTAAATCCCTAGTGCAAATGTACTAAAATGTGTTTAGTAGTACTTTGGAAAAAAAATCAGAGCTTTAAGATTTATTTCAATAGCTTATAACCTTTACTGTTGTTCTGTCCCCGAGTGGCAACCGACTGGGCTTTAGAACAAATGTAGGATCACAAAAGTAATAGTATTCAAACGATAAAATAAAATTTACTACTTGTTATAACAATTAGAGTATATAATTTTGGTTATACATCTTCCAGTTCATACCCTAGTACGTTTTAAATCCGAACTTCAGAGAGTACCTTTATTTGAAATTTAAAAAATATTTCAAATGTCTGTAAGAGTCTGTAACGTAAATAAAATGTCTGTTAAATGTCTGCATCGTTAAAAAAATCTGCAACAAAAATGAAAAGTCTGCAAATTTACAGACATGTCTGTGAATATGGCATCCCTGGTCGATGTATACAATCAAACGTCAAAGCAGTGATTTACGGGGGGTATATCAGTGAATTGTACACGGAAAACTATTTTTCCGTGGAATGGTCTTTTTTTTCATACCTCAAACAGAAAATAATCAAGTATTCAGTCAGCGGTAAATTGAAATTGACGAGTATATTGGAAAATATGTGTGAAACTTGTCAAGTGAAACTGAGTATGTGTAAATACAAATGTTCTGATATGTACAGGGAGTAAAGGGACTTTCTTGCATACGACAGAGATCAGATTGTTTAGAAACAGACGGTTTTCGCCCCAAATCGTATTTGGAGTTAGCAGCACCCTCCCAGATTGCAACGAAACATTCTGGGTGCGTAGACCATAACTAGATAAGCCACTTTGCATACTTAGTTTTTCGAAATGCGCTAAACTTTTTTTTATCGATTTTTTTCAAATGTGTTCAATGAAAAAATGACTACTCCTACAAAAAAGTGTTGTATGGGTGATTATCACAAAATAAGTCAAGTTTGTGCAAGAAATGCAACGGAGAATCAGCAACAGAATAATACGAACCGAGACCAACGGCAACGACCCCAGCGAACAAAAAGGCCTTACGATTGGAAACTCGGTACGTGGAACTGACGATCTCTCAGCTTCATTGGGAGCACCCGCATACTCGCCGACCTACTGAAGGACTGCGGGTTCGGCATCGTAGCGCTGCAGGAGGTGTGTTGGACAGGATCCATGGTGCGAACGTTTAGAGGTAATCATACCATCTACCAGAGCTGCGGCTACACACGCGATACGCAGAGGCGCGTGATCGGTTGGGGGTCGATCGACGAAAGAATGTGCAGGTTGAGGATCAAGGGCCGATTCTTCAACTTCAGCATAGTCAACGTGCACAGCCCTCACTCCGGAAGCACTGATGATGACAAGGACGCATTCTACGCGCTGCTCGAACGTGAGTACGACCGCTGCCCAAGCCATGACGGCAAGATCATCATAGGAGACCTCAACGGTAGGCCAGGAGGAGGAATTCAGACCGACGATTGGAAAGTTCAGCGCCCACTAGCTGACGAACGAAAACGAGCTACGACTGATTTATTTTGCCGCCTCCAAGAACATGACTATTGGTAGCACCTTTTTCCAACACAGCCTCCCTGATCGGTACACCTGGAGATCACCACAGCAGACGGAATCGCAAATCGACCACGTTCTGAATGACGGACGGCATCTCTCCGACATTATCGACGTCAGGACCTATTGTGGCGCTATCATTGACTCCGACCACTACCTTGTGATGGTCAAAGTGAGCCCAAAACTTTGCGTCATCAGGATCTGGGAAACCGAACACTTACTGAAGGAGTGGAAGGAAAGAATTATCTGCCCCATACTTGAAAGTGATCATTTGGAATATGAGAACTTCAGAGCGATCACAATTCTGAATGTCTTCTATAAAGTGATATCCTAGATCATATTCCGTCGTCTGTCACCTAAAACGAATGAGTTTGTGAGAAGTTATCATGCCGGCTTCGTTTACGGCCGATCGACAACGGACCAAATCTTCACCGTAAGGCAAATCAGTATCGACCGCACAGAGCTATGGAAAATTATGGACGAAAACGGCTTTCCTGGAAAGCTGACCCGACTCATCAAAGCAACGATGGACGGTGCGCAAAACTGCGTAAGGATTTCGGGTGAACTATCCAGTTCATTCGAATCTCGTCTGGGACTGCGACAAGGTGACGGACTCTCATGCCTACTATTCAACATCGCTCTGGAAGCTGTAATGCGACGAGCTGGGGTACGATTTTCACGAAATCTGGTCAATTTGTGTGCTTTGCGAACGACATGGACATTATCGCAGGAACATTTGGAACGGTGGCGAAGAATGAACCACGAGCTCGCTGCACTCTACGGCGAACCCAGCATCAGGAAGATGTCCAAAGCCGGAAAAATTCGGTGGGCAGGGCATGTTACAAGAATGCCGGCCAACAACCCTGCAAAGTTGGTGTTCGCTATGGAAGAATCCAGGTAACGCAAAAGTGAGGTTAAACGTCGTAAAGGGTGTCCCCGATGAAATTGCCACACACAAAATTGATTCGCAAAATTCGAGTTTTCATCCGATTGCCATCAAATTTTCAGGGATTGAGAAATAACTATTAAACTTCATTTTACTATTTTACTCGTATTTTATTTACAGTCCATACGCAAATGCCCGCACCTTGGCCTTAACCCCGGCCATAAGATTCTGCACAACCTGTGAATCAACCGTTTTTTGCATGTAAACCCATACTTTCTTCAGTTCCTCGACTGTCTTCACTACCTTAGGTCGTTTAAGAAGGTGCTGCTTCATAATCGCCCAGTACTTCTCGATGGGGCGGAGCTCCGGAGTGTTGGGAGGGTTGAACATTTTCGGCACGAAATTGACCTTATTGTCCGCATACCACTTCAGCACGTCCTTGGAGTAGTGGCATGAGGCCAAATCCGGCCAGAAGATTGTTGGGACGTTGTGGGCCTTCAGGAGAGGAAGCAGCCGCTTTTGGAGGCACTCTTTTATGTACACCTGTCCGTTCCCGCACGTGCAGATGGCTTGCCAAACCAGGAATTTCTTCGCAAATTTGGACACCTTCTGAGTTCGGACATGCTCCGGAACGCTGAACTTATCCTTGGCCATGAAAAACAGGTTGCCGGGGATCTGTTTGAAGTCGGCCTTCACATATGTTTCGTCGTCCATGATGCAGCATTCAACTTTCGTCAGCATGTTGAGGTACAACTTCCTGGCACGGGTTTTGGCGGACTTGTTCTGCTTCTCGTCGTGATTAGGGGCCTTTTGTACCTTGAACGTTCGAAGCCCAGCCTTAGTTTTGGCCTTCTGGACAAAACTTCGGCTTAGGTGCAGCATCTTAGCCACATCCCGAACGGAGGCGTTCGGATTTCGGTTGAAGGCCCCAACTACGCGGTTGTGATTTTTGGTGTTGTACGGAATACTTTTTCCTTCACTTCTGGGCTTCCGATCCGCCACATTGTCCACCTTCTTCGCCGCAGAAAGCCAGTTTGCCTTGAACTGCTGCTCGTCCTTAGCAGTTTTTTGGTCTTCTTTAGGTTCCGCTTGACAATAGCCCAGTATTTCTCAATTGGGCGGAGCTCTGGCGTGTTGGGAGGGTTCTTGTCCTTGGGAACCACCTGCACGTTGTTGGCGGCGTACCACTCCATGGCCTTTTTACCGTAATGGCAAGATGCCAAATCCGGCCAAAACAGTACGGAACAACCGTGTTTCTTCAGGAAAGGCAGCAGACGTTTATTCAAACACTCTTTCACGTAAATTTCTTGGTTGACAGTCCCGGAAGCTATGAAAATGCTGCTTTTCAAGCCACAGGTACAGATGGCTTGCCAAACCGAGATATTTCTTTGCGAACTTTGACAGTTTCGTGTGCTTGAAAATATCTGCTACCTTTCCCTTCCTTTTGCCGTATAAAACTCCTGTCCCGGAAGCTGCTTGTAGTCGGCTTTGACGTAGGTTTCGTCGTCCATTACCACGCAGTCAAACTTCGTCAGCATCGTCGTGTACAGCCTCCGGGATCGCGCTTTGCCGTCGTATTTTGTTTATCATCGCGATTTGGAGTCACTACCTTCTTGTAAGTCGATAGTCCGGCTCGTTTTTGGCTCGATGCACGGTTGTAGACGATACACCCAGCTTATTTGCGGCATCCTCGGAGAGATAGGTTAGGGTTTCGCTTGAAACTACCGGCAACTCTCTTTGTCGTCTCAGCGGCTTCCGGTTTTCGATTTCCCCGATCCAGACTTCCTGGCTGTCGACAAACGTTCCCAAACACTTTAATTACATTTGTAACGGTTGATTTGGCAACTTTTAGCGATTTTGCCAACTTTGCGTGCGAGTAGCTCGGATTTTCGCGATGCGCGAGCAAAATTTTGATACGCTGCTCTTCTTGCTTGGACGGCATTTTGACAACTGAAGAGTGAATTCCAAAATCAAAATAGAGCAACATTCTACACACACACACCTTCAAAATGAGGGGTGTTCAGGTTTTTAAATGCAAAATTGAAAGAAATACGTCAAGTTGATATTGACCAAATTTTGACCGTATCGCCCTTATTCACGGTGGCACTCCAAAAGTCGACCCAAGATACACTATTAGAACACGCATTTCATACGTGCTACTGTAATTTCTACGACTTTACTCCCTTTCATTCACCTAATACTAGCTACGGCTGTGAGTAGAATCGAACTTCCTAATCCGAAAGAACGAATCAAGAGTTGTACCTAAGTCAAATATAAACTAAATAGAAAGGAATCAGTGACATTTAACGTGTTACTTCTTCTTTGCGAAAGGTTATTTAAAGCAGTTCTGAAAAGTGTCATAATGGACCAATCGTGTAAATTTAAATGCAACAGATTCAAGTGCTGTGCAAAAAGAAACAATCCAAAGTGCAACCGCCATACCCTACGTACCTGGGATTTTAAGAAATGAGTCTGCGTAGCTAATGAATGGTGGAAGTTGAAATTGAGTTCAAATTACAACTTGAAAACAGTCATGCCCATGATGCACCAATGCAAATTATTTGAATAAATTATTTACTCACATACCCTTTTCTTATTTGACCTGCATTTGGACGAGCTGACGCCAGCACTGACCTTGTTTTTGCACGTCTAAGATGTGTATGTAAGTTCCAAGGATCAACTGAAAATAACGCCATTCAAATTTATTTTATCTCTCAATGGTACTCAGTCATTCTGACCGTGAATGAACCACAGATCATTGTTTTGGTCTAATAAACAAGTTATGAAGATTTTTGCGGCATAATTATCTAAAATCAACATTTAATTTGATCACTAATTGAAAAAAATCGAAACACTTCTTTAAACTATCACTACAAACGCCGTCAAATTCCTGTAGATTCGACTCTGAAGCAGCTTTTCCTTTGACAAGCAAGCCTATTTAGTCTGAGACTTTACAGAGCCTCTCGACACTGCAAAGTACAGCTGAAGTAGGCCAATCTTTAAAGGAGCAGTTCTTTATAGTGAAATTCGAAAGTTCGAAAAGTTGTTTCAATTTCTCATTTAAAAAAAACTATAATGTCAGAGTTACTTTAAGTTTCAAATTTTCCAAATAATATCTCTCGAGTAATACGCCCATAAAAGTGTATTTAAAAATTATATTCATACACTAAAAATTTAAAAAGCTAAATTTTGGAACAACCTTCATTTCATTCAAGATGGTTTAATTTTTTTCTTAACATTTTTTACCATTCTAATAACGATTAGGAAACATCTCAAGAATCAATTTTAGTTTAATGTCAGCCGTAAAAGCCTCCTTCCGGCTTTGTTGATAAAACTACATTCAGTACTGCTTTGTCTACCAACACCTCCCTTACGATTTTTTGTAAAAAGTTGCCAAAATGCCCGAAATTTGTAAAAGTTGCGCACTAGACTGATGCAAAATTCGAAATATTTGTCGCCCAAGCTTAATCGACGCCGATTTGAGTCCTGATAGTCCCCAAAAAAATTTAACACATTTGGTTTTAATTTGGCTTTGCACACGCTATTCAAAGTTTGTATGGGAATAGTATGAAGAATCTCAAACTTACATTTCCAGATCCCTAACATCTTCATATTATGTCCTTAAACCAAATCTTATATACATTCATGTAGTTTAAGTTCTCAACTATCAAAATGCCGAAGATATCTCGACATGTAAATTTTATACAAAAATAGTTATTCAACAAATATAATAATAAGAAGTAAAAATATGTAATGTATATAGAATATATAAATATAAAATATATAAAATATATGTAATGATATAAATAAAATAAAATACATAAAATATATAAAAATAAAATATAAAAACATATAAATAATAAGAAAACAAAATAAGAATAAAACATCATACCAAAAGTGTGTATTTTATGTTTTATTGAATAACTATTTTTGAATAAAATTTACATGTCAGATATCTTCAGCACTTTTGATGTCAGTTGACAACTTACACTATATGAATGTATATAAGATTTGGTTCAAGGACATAATATCAAGATGTTAGGGATCTGGAAATGTAAGTTTGAGATTCTTCATACTAATTCCCATACAAACTTTGAATAGCGTGCAAAGCCAAATTAAAACCAAATGTGTTAAAATTTTTGGGGACTATCAGGACCCAAATTGGCGTCGATTAAGCTTAGGGAGCAAATATTTCAAATTTTGCATCACCCATTGCGCACTCTATATGTGGATGAGAAAACAAGTTAATAAAACCTTTATTAGACCATAGAGATTTGAAAATGTTGTAGTGCACAGAATTTTGGCGAGAATTTTACAGAAAAAGGGATTCACATCTTAATCAACTGTTTCTCATGTAGATATAACTCTTGTATTATGAAATAAACAATCGGTTGTGTTAAATTATGGTGTAATTTGTGGTGTCCGAAAACTGAATGGACAGGCTTTACTATATTGAAAGGGCATTTCAGATCTGTTGAAATAGAAAAAAAACACTTTTAAAGTAAAGAAGCTCATGACATATCTGAGCAGTTTAATAGTTTAAAGAAGAACCTTCTAACGCTTTGAACACTCTTAACCATACTTAAAAGTTGTTGAAAATTCAGCAACAAACAAATATAATAAGAGATGTATTAAAATATATTCAGATTAATAAATATTTTTTTAAAACAAAAAATTTTAAGCAACTTTACAACAACTAAATGATGTTAAGAATCAATTATTTTTTCAAATCTCTTATCAATTTCTTGCAATTGATGATATCAAAGTTTGAATAAATCTGTAACTAATTCGAAATGCATATAATCTATATACATGTTAAAATGTCCGTTTAAAAACAAACATATTCCTTTACTGGCATCCCACGATGAAGCCATGATATAAACAAATGAACTATCCCGGACAAGCAATGCCTACTGTGATTCTATACACTCTTTGTTTGATTCAGCGGTTTTGACAAATTTCGCTCAACAATTCCTTTAATGGCTGTGTTTTTAATCGCGTCCGGTCTTTCCGTGAACAATCTATAGACTTTGATCAAGTTCTTGCAAGAAACCCTCCTAAAGATGTTAGTGAACAGTCAACCCCTTCAAGTGAAAAATCTCCCCAATAGCTACAGGATGCAACGCAGCGATCCATCTATTCCATTAACCGTTACAACTTCTTCAAATTAGTTCCGTCTGAGCTCAGAGCGGCCATCACTCGTCTACCGCCATCTCTTGCCATCGTCCATTTACTGCATGTCTTTTGTTCCGTCTCCGTGGATAAAACTTAGGGCAAACCGACATTTTTATGTGACGTTTGTTGCGGGAAATAAAAACGAGAAACAACCGAAATCATCGATATAAAAATCCGCGTAAAACTCCCCTGGTGGTGAAATTCCTCCACCGAACAAAAAAAAAGGTGGACTTGTGCTGCTGTTGTTAGAAATAAATCACATTTTTGTGGCATGTTGTTCCTCCGCCGGCCTTCCTTGACTCATTGGACGCTAACTGCTGGTCTGAGAGGCCACAAACCGACGGTTTCGACCCGAGTCCTTTTTCCCTGAGCACAGCAGAATCATGAGATCGCTATTTTCGCTGATTTCCACCTCAGAGCCGCCTCAGAAACCTACTGAGTTCCATTTGACCGTGCCGAACTCTGCCACGGGGGAAGCCGGTCAAGGTAAATAAACATACACATTTGGAAATTTGTGCAAATGAAAGGCACTAACGTTGCGGGAAAACCTCGACTTCTGACAATCCAGACACAGAAAAGAAATGTGAAACATGGCTTCAAACAAATTCCCTGCCCTTCCACGTATGGCTGTGGAGGAAAGGACTCTCGCGTCGGTACTGCCTTTGGTTCATTAGCTCCATTGAATGGATCAAAGACGGCAGATTTTTCGGACGTCCCGTTCCTGTAAGTACCTACTGCTACAAGAGGTGGAAACACTTTTACGTAACGTGTAAAATATTCTGTTTTATGGGGCAGGTCCATTTAACCGAGCGTCCCGAGAAAGGAGGGGTGTTGCTCAGCTGACCTAATTCGGACTTGTTTGTATTGTGGTGAATGTTTTGTGATGTTGTGGACCTGATTGGTGGAGCTTTGATGGTTGGTGTGGTTGATTGTGGGAATGAGATTCTGTCTCAGAATCGTAATCTGCAGAAGGCTTTTGACTCAACTTGATCCATCGATTAAATCACCTGCATGTTGTTAATTTGAGCTAACATTTTTTTTTATCGGATTTGAATTCAGTTTTTAGTCAAGACGAGAATTTGTACACTTGTTGTTTCAATTGAGGTACTTCCTGCTTATTATCACGTTTATTTCGTTGATATGTTGTTGAGTCCTCGAGGCGAATCAAAGCATGCTCTGGCGTCCGGTTGTTGTGCGTTTTCGATTCACTGTCATTTTCTTTCGTTGATTGATGTAGCTGGATTATTCTGACGTATGTTTGTTTATTATCAGATGCCAGGAGTGCGGCAGTGCAGCAGTGTTCAAAGGCCGTTTCTATTTCAGCTGGCGTAACCTACGGCACAGCCCCGTCAACGTGATGAACCCTACGCGCAATTCCGCAAAGACATTGTGGGTAAAATCCATTCATGGTTACAGAAACAGTTCAACTGAGGGGGTGCACCTCGAGGTGTGGAACGTAGTTCTGCCTCCCGTGGCGCAGCTGACACGTTAGGCTACCAGTCTTCACCGGCCAAACGAACTACGGAGGAGCGCGTCCACGACGTATTGGTGGCGGACGCCAGTTAAACCCCACCGTGATAGCCGGCTGCGATAGGGAGTAGCGAGTGGCATCGCAAGCGTATCTGGCTACAAGTACCTGTGTCGCCTCTCAGCATCTGCCGGGCGACACCGAGTAGGGAAATGGCGAGGTTCCCGCGGCACAGGGTCGTCTCTGTCCCATTAAAACTCGCGGCAGGCTCAGCACGTTCCATTCGCCGGCCCGACCCCACCAGTCGGGCGGGAGTAGGTCGATGTTGACCCAATACCTGTCTTTGACGCCGATCCGGCTCTGAACACGGTTCCCTGCGAAGGCTGCGTCAACCTCGGCGCGGGCCTCCTGCTTCGCACAGACAGACAACCATGGGATCACAACAGCGACTCTCCAGCGGTGCTTGGATAGCGGCTGGAGGGGGACCCAACAACATGGATAGGAAACGAAGAAACTCCAGGAGAAAGATAAAAGCGAATCCGTTCGCTAGTGGCGGCCTAGTGAGGTCGTCAGCAAAGGCCATTGCAAAGGACCTCAAATTGAGCCTGTAGGACAGGCGTGAGCAGTGCAGGCTGCACGCACGGAGAGGGAAGAGGTGAGAGGCCAAGCTCCCAGGTTGCTACAAAGTGCCAAAGATGCCAGGCATGGCTGTGCCGCTACGGAAAAGGCAAGGACAGGTGAGTCCTCGAAGCAGACACAGACGGATGCAGCTGCCTCTGTCAGGAGAGCCCCACCCTATTTGTGGGGCAGGGACCTCCAAGCCCGTCGCCATAGGCAGTCCTCGAAGGCCACGGGCACCATGGCGCTTTCTACAGAAGCGTGCCGTGTCGGATGCCCCAGAAGTGGAAAACCAATCTCTATGCGAATAACGTGGTGCGGCGGGTCCGGAGGGTCCATCTCGCGACCAGCTTCGGCTGCCCGAAAAGAGAGAGGCCCCGGCGCGCATGCTCCAGTGCGAAAGGCGCGACACCCAGCAGCCTGAGAGAGTTGTCCCAGCAGACCGATGGGGCCTGAATGCTAAGGGGCCTCCCAACGTCGCTGCCACAGTTGTAACCAGGCACAGAAGCAGACGGCCAGGTACTCAGGAGGGGGACGCGAGTGACGACCCCAGGCGTGGCCACAGGAAAAGTGACCGCGAAACAAGGTCCTGCAGAGGGGCAGTAGGACTGGGTGAAAAAGACATGAGCAGGTGGCCCAAGTTAGCGCAACTCGCGGAGGAGGCTTCATCTGCCACGACCGCGCGTTCAAGTACTGCGGATTCTTGAAAGCGATGCGCGGGGACACAAAATTGGCAGGCTTAGGTGCCGACGATGTGCGGAGTATAAGCCGCACCTGCACCGGCGAGGGCTGCTCCCAGAGTCTGGCAAGGCGACAACGCCAAATGGGTCGGCGTAGCAGAGACCTGGCTGCGGCGGGCCTTAGGGTGCAGGGTGGAGGTGCGCGCCCCTCTTCTCGCAGGTCCAGTGTAAAACCCGATGAGATCACCGAGGGCAGACGAGACTTCCATCACTGTACCAAAGGAACAGTGCAAGGCTCGAGGTTGCCGGGTGGCAGACATACGTCTGAGGAAGGGTCATACCTGGACACAGGTAGCAACTCATGATGTGTTAGCGGCGGCAGCCTGACTGCGGGCGCGGCTTCGAAAATGGCGAAGGTGACGGTGGATGGTCACAATATGCCCACGTGCCCGGCACCAGCCGCCGAAGGCATGCCATTACGATGCCTAGAGGCAGCGGGCACATGTTCTGGGAGAGCAAAGGCTCCAGATCGTAGTAACATGTGCAGAAGTGTGGGACTGCAAAAGGCGAAGGATTGCAAAGATCCCCGCAAATGCCTGATCGTTGCGCCAAGGTGCCAGACGATAAGCACGCCGCGGGAGGGGGGGCCGTAGTGCCCGGCCGCTAAGGCGTATAGGCAAACGAGCCAACCGGCAGCTGGCAGGTGGTAACCCAACTCAAACCCGAAACGATTGTGAGGCTTCCCAGCAAACTGCCAGCCGGTCGACACAGTTAATAGAAGTCGGCATCGGATAACGCCATTACTTTCGACCGCATACCGCATCCGCATCTAGCATTGGGAACAAGGGCCAATAATCGAGCAGCACACCACGAGCACAACCAGCTGTAGCACCCTGAACATGACCTGGCAAGCCGTACCCATGTTATTCTCAACTTAATTGCAACAAGTGTGCTACTAGGGTATGGCGGCATTATGGACGACGGGCAGGTCACCCGGTTCAGGAGGTTGTGCTCTACCACAAACGAAGGCTTACGGCCGCAAAAAGTGAATGGATCTGTTCTTCCGCAGCTGCTACGCACCGCCGGTGACGGTCCATCAGAACAGTTTACTTCAATATGCTTCGATCGGATGACATCGGAGCTAACCGGTCTGATCCTCTGGGTTGGTAAGAGCGTGGGGACTACAAACGCTTTGGAAGCTCTGAGTGGGGAGCTGCCTTACCAACCTCTAGGGGCCAAAATTCTTCTGGAGGCCCTTGGCGCAGCTCAACGTAGACTCAGCCGTAATGTGGGCACCAAGAGCGAGCACCTACCATAGAAACGGTTGCAGAATCGATCATCTGACATGAATATTCTGGCAGTTCTGGGGCTGAGGGCGTACCGAGGGGCGGATGACAGGCTGCCAACCTATAGCGATCCACTTGGCGGTTCGATATTGTATCGTCCGGCAACAGAAGGCAGCGTGCGAAAGGAGGAGCATCCGCACTCATTCGTTCGCAGATGGAGGACGCCCATCACTTTGATGTTGAGACTTTTAAAGAGGCGCTGTGAGAGGGAACGACACCTACGCAAAACCCAGGAACCTTGCGGCGAATGACTCAGCTAGGCACACCGGCGCACGGAGCGTGCGATGCGACCATGCCGAGGGAAGCTGGAACCGAGGAATGGAAGATCGCCGGTGTATTGGCGGACGGAGTCAGATTGTCGACCTGCGAAGAACACGCCTCCACGCAAGACGGAGGGTGCAGAGAGCGCGGCCAGACGCCGAGAGAATCGATGCGTAGAGGGGCGCTACCAGCCGCCGCAAGGCCGCGCCAAAGAGGGAGAGGAAGCGCCAGCAAGCGAGCCTCGCTTCGAGGATCTGTGTCAGGCGGCTACCGCGAACCCGCGGGCGACGCCCACTCGGGTAGTGAACGCACAAACCAGAGGGATCGGCGGTGGCTCCAACCGAGCGTTCATCAGAGCCAGCTGCAGGTCGATTGCGCGGGACTCTTTCCGAGCCACGACTCGAGTCCGGGCGGCCAGACCGCCGCCGTTAGATCGGTCCCATGACCAGCGTTCCAGTATCCCAGACCCTAACGCTGTCATAACGACGGGCAGGGTGGACGGCTTCGCCGGACACCCGGTGACCGCGTGGGCATTGATAACGGCACAACGGGGACCGGCGACGAGGCGACATCCAGGTAATTATGTATGTCCTTGCAAGTGGCCTTCCAGCAGTTAACCGAAACATTCGCCATGGCGGATGAAAATATGCGTGTAGGTATGTTTTTAAGTTCTAGCTTCGTTTTACTTATCAATTCCTCCTCAGTTTTCGCGACAAAATTCGAATTCTCGAAAGGCTGCAGCTGGTGGACATTGGGCGGGTTCGCCCACTCGGCTACCACATTGATATTCAGGCGCTCAATCTCCTCCAACGATCGCCTCGAGCAGTGTGTCGACGCCAGATCCGGCCAGAACACCGCGTCTTCGTCCTTGTTGTATTTTGTAATGGACGACGCAACTTCGCGGCAGGCATTGCGTACTATAAATTTTCCCGTTCACTGCCAGTCCGGGAGCGAAGAAGAGCGGATCGAGATCCCCTTTCTCCCTGATTGTTAACAGCCCTCACCTTCGGGGAACGGTGTGTGAAATGAACTTCCACTCGAAGCTCACTTCCTTCGTGGAGGAAGCGAACACACAAAGCGTCCCTGCCAGTCGTTGCCATACAGGGTGAGGGAAAATCAGGCGCGACCGCTCTGCCAGGTTGGAACTGACCTCCCGGCCATGCGCACGCAGCGATGTAGGCTTTGGAGCTTCTTGTCGGTCATGGTCGCTCTGGGCCGTCCGGAACCGAAGGCTTTCTCCACCGCGCTGATTGTTGCTCCAAAAGCCAAGACAATGTAGACGCCGGACCGCCGGCGCACCCGCGTCGTCCGCTGCAGCGCCACACGATGTCCGCTTTCTACGCGGCGAGGTGCCGTTTTTTGAACGCACACACTTCTGAATGGAGTTGCTTCACTGTTTTTGCCATCACGGTTGGAGTTCGACCGATAGAGCTGTCAAATTTGTTCTACGTTGACCCGCGGGTTACTATATAATTGATTGCGCGCATGGGTGGTGGTTTGCCAGTGCGGGTGACGGCAAATCCATGAAAAATCGGTAATTTTTGTAAAAATTTTTAATGCAAACGTTAGGAACACGATTATACATAGTGTTGGCGCGCTGATCATCCAGGCAAATCTGTATTAATCCGTACTCTGTGTTTTTATTATTTGGAAACTGAAGCTCCCTGCACATACCTGGAAATGGAAAAAAAAGATTGAATCATGTTTTTGAATCATGGTGTTATGACGGTTGAAAATATTATAGCTGAAAATCCTTTTATTTGCTAATTATTTTTTCAGTTTTGTCCATGCATAGGAATTTTCTTCGAAATTCATTGCATTTTTTTTCACCGTATTTTCTATGATATGTATGACATATCATTTCACAACTTGTAGTACAAAAACTTAGTTCAATATAACAGTCATTGATCGTCTTCATTATGTCATCGAATTAAGTGTTCTTCATTAAAAACGGGTTCGGTGGATTGGTAGGCAGTATCACCTATACGTATTCAGGGGATTATAAAGAATCTCCTCTGAAGAACAGGTCAAAAATACGAGCTATTGAACAAGAGGATGCCCCAATGAGTAGGAAGAAGAGCCCATCCTATATCCGCAAACTGTTGGCGCCACTTCCCCCTTCCAATTCGCTTAAAACAGGTGCCTTGATGGTCCCTCTCATATCGCGATTACGCACTAAACAAAAATACGCTGCCAATAAGCACATGCCAGTCTTCTATGGAAATAGTAGCCATTTAAAAAATAGTAGTTGAAGTTCAGAAGTGCCATTTTAAGGCAAACGTTATGTTGAAATGTTGAAGGACAAATTTAACCAAGCCTTTAATGCTTGTTCAGTTGCTCCATGCTCATAAGATGAATGAAATGCAAAATGATTAAATAAATGGATATACAATAATTTTGGAATGAATGGAAAATATGCAATGTGATTTGCAGGTTATAATCTTCAGTCGCACTTTTTCACTTTGCTGTTGTCAAATTGACAACATTGCCCAGGCTACGCCAGCCAGCATCACCATGTTAAAGCTGGTAGTCTGTTGTTTAAATGTGAACGATGGCATTGCATTGCACTATATGTGATATGGAATAATTCAATCCTTACCCACAATTCAACCTAACAGGATTGAGTGAATCCTAGATAGTGCATGGGTTTTGAGCATTGGGTGCATGAGCATGATTGACCGCCCGAGGTTGCTACTCCGTTATTGCCAGATCAGCTGTTATTACACAAAGAACCGAAAGATGATGCTTGGGACTAGCATCACTTTTACCGGCGCCGGCCTCGCCCGAATGCAGGTCAAGTAGGGAATGGGTAGGAATATGTTGACGTGATACTCGCTTTATTCGAAACCGAGAACACCTCTGCACTTGCACGAGAAATCACTTGGATGATGTATAAAATGGTTGAGTTGGCAGCGGGATCCGTTTTGGTAAACGGTGTGCTGAATTCAACTGACGTCGGCAACGAATAAGATATTTAACAATGGTCCCGATTTATTCTCTGTACAGAGATGCACATTCAAGTTATCCAAATTTTGGCACCGATTTAAACAAACAGTCAGGATGCTGTTGGGACCAGTCACAAGTGTGGGTGGTTTATTTCAATGGAAGACAAGAATACGTTAAAACACCGAGTTTGAGGACCGATTAAAACCAACAGTAGGGATGCCGCTGGGGCCACTAATAAGTGTGAGTGGTTGCTCCTCCAGTTCCTTAAGTGACTTTTTTTATTTTTCAGCATGACATTTACCTTCAAATTGTACTTTGAAGATATGTTTTATAGAATAATATGTAACTTTTTAAGAATTCTGCCCTTCAGTTTTATATGGGGTATGGGCGCGTTCTTCCGAATTGGCCGCAGCAGATGTTATGTGTGAACGGGCACCAACGATCAAAAGAGGCTGAACCAAATGGACAGTTCGTAACGATCACTTGAGGATGCGATGGGGGTTCATTACCCTCATATTCCCAATTGTAGCAGGAAGTAAAATGTATCTTGTCTAAAAATAAACGAAATGGAATTGAGTAAACGCGTGAAAACTCATTGGGAAAGTCTCTCCTATGTACACGTCGAACCATTCTGGACAACCTCTGAATATCTCACTTGCGCATTGCATGTTACCAATTACTAATGCCTTCTCTCCTCTCTCCTGTTTTCTACCATATCTCATAACCACGAGCAATACTACATGGCACATACATCGTGGGTCTGGAGCTACAACACTTAAACAAGCAGACCCCTAGTCAACTGCCCGAAGTTCTTGGAGGTGTCTCAAACCCGCAGAGGATTATCAGGCACTTGAGAGGTGGTAATCAAAGTAAAATTGCCAAAACCATTCAGCTTTATATTCTTTTTTTTAAGTTTTATGAAAGCCACTAGCAATAAATTTGATTTTATTGTGGCACCAAGAGTTGCCAACAGGTTTCATATTTAAGTCAGGATTTTGAGAACCTAGCTTGTTAACAACGATCTTAGAACCTTGTTTTCTCAAATTCCTTTTAATCCTTTCAATGATTTAGGGAAGGTCCATTAATTATGTCACGCAGTGAGGGGGGTGGGGGAAACGTGACAATCCATACAAAGAAATTTGAAGGGAGGGGGGGTGGTGTTTATTGAGTCATTTTTTGCGTGACGGAATTAGTGGCCGTTCCCTTATCGTGCCAACATTCACCATGAAATGTAAGGCGCATATGATTTGGGGCATGATACGCTGTAAAAAACTCAATTTGTTTTGGATATTTTGCTATCAAACCAAATTTTCCACAACGCTAGGGCTTTTTTCATGGATATTATTTACTGCTCAGAAGAGCAGAGAATCAATCAAACCGAATGCGCATTGCCGGGTCTTTCGTTTAACACCTGCCATAAGATTTTGTACAGTCTCATTTTCCACTTTATTTGCCTTGAACTGTTTCTCGCTCACAACAGCTTTTTGAGTCTTCATAAGGTTCCGCTTGACAGCGGCCCACTATTGTTCGATTGGGTGGAGCTCTCGCAATGTAAACGTTGCTCTTCAAGCCACAGGTATAGATGGCCTGCCACACCAAACATTGATTCGCGAACTTTCGAAAATATTTGCCACCTTTCCCTTGTACTTGTACGACCGGTTCTTGAACATGCTGCGGTGATTTGGACTCCGAATCAACTGTCATGTGACCTCAGAATTGAACGTGTTCAACGTAGATTCATACGCATTGCACTCAGAATCCTACTGTTGGAGGGTAAGGGTCATACACCGGGAAAGTTTTGCTGGGACGTTAGGTTGTTGGCCAATATAGGGGTTGCGGATAAACGTTCCGATAATAAATTTTCGGGTAAAAGAGAACGTATTCTTTCTGCGGAGCTCCCAACAAAACCAACTCTCTTTTTCACAGGTTTTCTACGTTGTGTATTCAATGCATTGGACGGCAACTCTAATGGGCAAATCTTGCTTATGGCTCGCTTGAAGACTCCAGTGGGCGTTCGAAGGGTTGCTACTCGTGAAACGCCATCGGGTCCTGGGTGTAATTCGATGACGTGAGCCAGCGGCCAGCGGGCGGGAGGGAGGTATTCGTCCTTTATAATTACGACATCTCCAATGTTGATTTGATAGCGATTTGGGTTGGTACGGTACAGCAAATTCAGCTCCTTCAAGTTTTCATTACGCCAGCGATGGCAGAAGTTTTGCGCATATTTCTGAAGTATCTGATACTGACTGAGACGGTTGAACGGTATGTCTCGGACATCAGTCTCAGGAAGTGGACGGATCGTGTTCTTCACCAGAAAGTGCGCAGGGGTAAGCGCAGAATAATCGTTGGGATCGCTAGAAAATGGTAGCCAAGGTCGGGAATTCATACACACTTCGATCTTGATCAGCACCGTGGTGAGTTTTTCCAAAGACAATAGAGACGAACCAAGTTGACGCACCAGACTACCCTTACAGTGGTTTCCCAGAGTCCACCGAAGTTGGGAGCTCGGGGAGGAATCAGATGCCATTGAATGAGCTTGAGGTTTTTGGAGATCTTGTCGTTGTCTGATCCGAGTTGAAGCATAGCGTATAGTTCGTGCAAAGCATTCTTTGCACCGATGAAGTTTGTGCAAATGCTGTGGCTTGTTCCTTCTCCATACGAAACGTTCTAGGACCATCAAAAAAGCAGTAGTGCTGAGGTCACTCACCAGTTCTAGATGAACAGCTTTCGTACTCAGGCACACAAAAACGCAGATGTATGATTTACGGGAGGCGGCTTTACGATGGGCCGGCTTGAGCAAGATGGGTCCACAATAATCAACGCCTGTGCAGACGAAAGCTTCGTTGGCGGTCACTCTAGCGACTGGAAGTTGGCCAATCGGTTGCTGGATGGGCTGCGGGTTCGATCTGCTGCACTCATAGCACTTCGTACAGCCTTTCGTCCGTTCAATGACCAAAATTCATCGCGGACATCAGCGAGAGTTAGCGTAATGCCACCATGTACAAGCTTGCGATGGTGGTACTTCAGACGAAGTTGAGTGAAGGGATGAAATCCAGGTAGAACGATTTGATGTTTTACGTCATATGGTGCGTCCGATAGGCGTAACCGGCCGCCAACACGGATCATACCATCACCGTCGATGAATGGGCTTAGAAGACGTATAGTAGATTTAGTCGACACCAATTGGCTTTTCTTCAATCGCTGCAAATCGTCGGGAAACGCTTCAGCCTGTACCAAATGCACCAGAGCTAGCTTGGCATTTTGTAGCTCAGTGACGGACAAGATGTAACTGACGTTGTTCCTTAATTTTGCGGGCATTGTTGCAAAAGCGAAAGCAAAATCTGACTGCGCCAAGAAGAAGCGGATACGCTGAAAACCTGCTGAACAATGAACTTGACTGTATATGAGTTGTCAGAATCACGTTGGAATTTGCCTCCATTTCCTCATGGGGAAACTGGTTCTCCTGTGAGGCTTGAACCGGCCACCGTGATCTATCCTCTTGCAACAAATGAGGTCCGTACTTCCACAAGTTGCTTGCGACTAATTCTTCAGCTGACATTCCGCGAGAAACAAAATCGGCGGGATTATCCTTTCCAGCTACGTGGAGCCATTCCGAACCGTGAGTAATTGATTGAATTTCGGAAATGCGGTGTTCGACAAAAGTTTTCCAGGATCGCGGGTGTGATTTCATCCATTGCAATACCACTGTGGAATCCGACCAAAACACTACAGCAGAAAAGTTCATGTACAAAGCCTTAGAAATCCTTTCATAAAGTCGGGAAGCGATCAGAGCCGCACACAACTCTAGTCTGGGAATGCTGAGCGGCTTCAATGGTGCGACCTTCGACTTGGCTGCTAACAAGTTGATCTTTACACTGCCATCTAGTGCTTCTGAGCGGACGTAGATGCAGGCTCCGTATGCTGCTTTCGACGCATCTGCGAAGCAATGCAGCTCTATGCGTCGAGACTCGGGAGCAAGAGCGTATCTATCAACTGGAAAGAAGCGCTAGTTGCTCGGCGAAACGAATCCATCGTTGACACATATCTGGAGGAACTTCGCTATCCCACTCCAATGCCTGCAGCCACAGATGCTGCATGATAAACTTTGCTCTGACAACGCCTGGAGAAATGATACCGAGAGGGTCGAAAAGTTGAGCAATAGCTGAAAGAATAATGCGCTTCGTAGGCGTTTGATTGCTGGCGTTGATAGATGAGTCGAATTTGAATACGTCCGCCTCAGGTTTCCAACTGATACCAAGGGTTTTGATGGTTTCATCAAGTCCGAATTTAACTGACGATTGAGTGCCAAGAAGTTCCGGAGGGAGACCGAGCGAGTTCAAACACCACTTCCACAAATGAAAACCGCCCTTTTGTAGAAGCTCCGTTAACTCCATGCGCAATTGGATTGCTCCTTCAATTGTGTTGCCACCGCTAATAAAGTCGTCCGCGTACACATTCTTTCTTAGGGCTTTGCATGCTTTCGGGTAATCGTTGCCATGATCCTCAGCTAACTGCAGCAGTGTTCTTGTAGCGAGAAACGAAGACGGGGCGAGTCCATAGGTTACGGTGCATAGCTCATAAAACTGGACTGATCCGCTACTGTTGGGGGGCCATAGAATCTTCTGCAACGATCGATCTTCACGATGCATCAACACCTGCCGATAAATCTTTTCCGCATCTGCCACTACTGCTATCATGACCATCCGAAAACGTAAGTGAATGTCCAGAATATCGTCCTGAACAACTGGTCCAACTAGCAACGCATCGTTGAGAGAGTGTCCGGTGCTAGTTTTTGCGGAGCCGTCGAACTCGAACCTTGGTCGTCGTGCTCGATTGCTTCAACACGGGATGGTGCGGAAGGTAGCAGCTGATTGATCCATCATCTTCGTCAAGGGAAGCGGGAACCATGTGGCCGAGACTGATATACTCTTCCATGAACGCGTGATACTGAAAGTTCAGGTTGCTATCCTTCCAACCAATTAAGACGCCGCATTGCGTTAGCCTTAGATTCGCCAATCATCTGATTACAGGCGGAGTGTTTTGGCATTCAAACGATATATCGTCCGGAGGGATCACGGGAAACGGTTTTCTGGTAGAAATCTTCGCAATTCTGCTCGTCGACAACTGTCGCCGCATGACAAGTTGCTGTCGGCTGTCGGGAATATTCACTGGACTCTTCAATCTTTCCAGATGCAATTCATCCAAACACAGTTTCGACAAACCGAAGGTTCGGTAACGGAACCGGCCGTTTTGCAAGAATGAGTAGAAGTGAGCAGCACCAATTATCATGTCCACCCTACGAGGGATACCAAAATTGGGATCGGCTAGAATTAGATCGTCGGGAAGCTTCAGCTCAGAAGCGTTGAATGTTACGGATGGAGTGTCGCTAGTCACTCTCCTTAATACCAGGAATTCAAGCACTTCACGGAAATCGGATACGCACGGACGAACCTCGGCAGAAACTTCATGCCTGGCTGTCGTAACGGTCCCATCTACGCCGGCGATTGGCTACGACTCAGATGAAGTTGCTGACACAGACGCTAATTGCGTTCGGTTGGGATCCAGTGTCCAACAGGACACGGGCGATGTGCTCTTGGCCGTATGCATCCAGTAGAATCAGAATCACCGTGGTCAGCAGAACGCTAGTTGATTGAGCTACTGCTATCGAAGAGTGTGGTTCATTGAGAGGAACCGCCGAAACGGCGGTGAGTACAGTGGAAGGGCCTGGATTTGTATTTCCAGGTACGGTTGGTTGGCACACGGCATTCTCAACATTAGTAGATAAGTTGAGCTCATACGGGCCTGGGTGGATCATAGTGTGGTGTCGTTTCGAGCACTGCTTGCAGTTGTATTTGGCTCTACTTGTACGCTTCGAAAACAGTTATTACAAAGCTTCTTCTCTGCCACCAGCCTCAGACGATTCTTCGGATCCATGCTGTTGAAGACGGGGCAATTGATCAAAGAGTGTTTCTCCTTCTCACAGGCTGGACACAGCGGGAAAGTTTTCGGCGTGGCTTCAATGGCTGCGTTGCTGCTCACACGAGGGTTATTGGGACGCTTTGTCATAGACGAATTAATCACTGGCTTCATCTGGTTGTGGTGCGGACGGTTGATCGAAATCGTCTCCAGAATGCGAGCTCGTCTTTGTAAAAGCTCGATCATTTTGATGAAGCTGGGTTCATTTTCGGTGGCGATCGATTCTTCCCACGCAGCGAGAGAGGCATCATCTAGCTTGTCTTCCGATAATTCCATGAGGATGGCACTGAAGTGTTCGACGGGTTCGCCAAGTTGCTCCACGATCTTTGTGTGTCGTTGGAAATCATCCACAATCTTGTGGAGGGCTTCGACGGACTGGTTCGCAATCTTTGGGTACTTCAAAAGAACACGAGTGTGCTTCTTACGCAGAAGAGCCTTATTTGAATACCGCTGCACTAAAGTGCCCCAAGCGACGACATAGTTGTTTGCAGTAATCGCAATGGACTGGACTAGATTAGCTGCTTCTCTCTTCAGTGACGATCTCAGGTAGTGGAATTTTGGAACGAACGAGATCTCCGTGGACGAGTGTATCATAGACAGGAACGTGTCGTGGAAAGTAAGCCAGTTGTTGAAGCCGCCGTCGAACTCGGGAAGAGTGATGGTTGGAAGCTTCACATTGGTCAAAGCTGGGGCACGAGGAACTTCTGCTGGTGCTGCTGGCAGGACGGTTACTGCTACTGGTGGAAGTCTAGACACCAACCCTGCCTTCGCTTGAAAATATTTCTCCTCCATCTGAGCTCTGCGCTGTAAACTTTTCGCTTCTACCTCTTCACTGTCATCCAACTCTTCGCAATCGGTTTGGACTATCTCAAAAGTATCCCAGATCTTCTCGAGACGTTCAAGTCGATGGGGGAATTTCTGCTTGATGTTGTTCGGGATTGTAGTTCTGAATGAACAGGATCATTCTGTTCATGACATCGAGCACATTTTTTCGCTTCTGCTCCTTTACTTTCTGCTTCTTGTCGTCCGGCATCGTCTAATGACGACTTTACAGAGGATGCTGATGGAGCTTGTACCTCTTGGAATGAGGCCTTGTATTTTTTCACAACAACTACAGGATCCAAAACTTCCTGGGTGTTCGCAAATCGAGGTTATGCGCAACACGTGTAACGGGACGGGAATATTTTCAGGAATATCCTGGTCACGGCACCAAATGTTGGGGGGTAGAGGTCATACACCGGGAAAGTTTTGCTGGGACGTTAGCTTGTTGGCCAATGTAGGAGTTGCGGATAAATGTTCCGATAATACATTTTCGGGTAAAAAAAGAACGAATTCTTTCTGGGGAGCTCCCAACAAAACCAACTTTCTTTTTCACTGGTTGTCTACGTTGTGTATTCAATGCATTTAACGGCAGGCTGAACAAAGGATAGCGAGATGAGAATAAGTCTAATTGTTCATAAAAGGAGCTCATGAGAAACGAAGTGGATGAAATATTTCGCTTCAACAGCGGCGATTCGATTTTATCCTGGCGTCATCCTCAAGATCTCCCTCCGTATCCCAAACGATACCAGTTTCTACTGCACAGTACTAACTAACATACTGCACAGTCACCGAAATATTCAGCACTACCCTTATCGCAAAAATAGTGAACGATGAAATCGACGCACCTGCACTTCTGTTTTGCATTGCCTTTCGAGTGGTAAGACAACTTAGAACATGATCTCTACTGCTGACCAGATTTCATTGGACTTCTTACGGCGAGGCTACAATAGTTTTAATACATTCATGTAGACTACGGTCAGCTGTATTAAGCAAAATAAAAATGAAAACAAAATTAACAAATAAATGTTTCTACTGTCTGTATGACTCCATTATACTAAATTAAACAATCGGTTTTGTTGAATTGAATTGTTGTTTAGATTTTTTTTTTGCTAAAATTATCTTGGTGTCCGAAATTTAACGTGGACAGGCTTTATTGTACTCTTCAACACATCAGCTGGTGCCAACGGCTTTACTTCCCAACTGAAGGAAGACGATATAACCTTCGGCAGAGATTCAACCCAAACCCCTTACCACTACACCACCGGCACCGGCAAATCACTATTACGGTTTTGAAACATACGGACTGTTAATGAACCTTTGTGAAAATTCTCAGTTTTCAGCTCATACTTGTTAGTATTTCCCGGATATGGAGTGCGCATCAAGTGTGCAATCAAATACTTTTTTTTCGAGAAAATGAACAGTACCTCTTTTGAAATCATTTCAGTGGAGTGGAGCTGAACTGATGCTTTGCGAAAACTCCACTTCATTGGAGATTACCAATCATTATAATTTGTTCATCAAGTACACCTGTCCACTTTCCGCTAATCTCATCGATCGATTCATCAACAACGCAACCATCATACCGATCGACTCCAAATCGTAATTGTCACCGAAAAGAGCCTACTTTTCAGTTGTTTCTCAAAGTCGGCTTCTAATCCTCCCCCAACGCACGCTTGGCCCATCTTCCTTCGAAGGGCGGACCAAATAAAATTAATGACGAAAAGTTTAATCCACCTTCACCGTCCCAGCTCCAGCAGCATCGGCTTCCTTTAATCCAAAACTCATTACAGTAAACGATTTTTAATTGCTTTTGAAGAAAAATCCTTTTTTTTTGGCCCGTCGCTATCCGCTCGAACGACGTCATTTCGGCGGGCCACGTTTGTTATTTTCATCTTTCCAAATTTTTTATGAGCGAGCTCGTATCTTCTTTTTCATCAAACCCTAGAACACGGCCTCTCCGACGAACAAAAAGCTCAAACCAGCCGGAATGATGCTTCTGCTTATATCCCCTTTTAGGTTTATTTTTGTTCCGATTCGCCGGGTTTTTTTTTTGTTTCGGCCGGAAGTGGAAGAAAGTTCTGTTTCACCGACTCCCGACGGCCGCTGCAAAAATGGGCAACCGTAATAAAGGTTAAGGCCCATTGATACCACTGATGGCCACTTTTCTGGCGTTCTTCTAGCATCGGCATCGGGGAGTGTCAGGAAAGTAGCGATTTTGGGTATCAATTCAAATTAGCCGGAGGGCAGCCAAGTTGTCCATGGAATGATTGTAGTTTGGCTGAAGTCACTCAGCTTCCACTCGAATGAACAGACAACATCCAGAGTCGAAACTTTCTTACTTTTACCTAAGTTTCAATTTCTAGTTCCAATCATAGTAATCGAAAATGCTGTGTTGCTACTTGTGCAGGTCCAAAATCAACTTCGAGCAACTCGGCAGAAGTCATACATCATCTTCCCCGAAAGCACTCGGTTTGACAAGTTTCGTTGAGCCCCATCTGACGAGCATCGTACAAGGCGTAAATGCCAAGTTCGCAAGATACATTTCTTTTTTACTGCTCTTACTTCAACTCGTCGTCGGAAGACGACGAAGAAAGAATCAACCCCGTGGAAATGAGCACACACAACCCAACCAAGATGCGACTTGTAGGTACTTGCGGGATGCTCCGGCGCTCATGACGGGTGAGTCGAACGTGATTCAGAGTGGTGACAAATAAACTGAAAGCTTAGGCAATGACTAAAACATCTAGCGACTTCCGGCAAAAGAAAGAAAAAAGAAACTGCGACAGCAAGGTACGGAAACTCCCTTCTTGACAAATGATGTCACACCTGGAAGGCAGCGAGACTCAGACTGCTCACAAACACTGTTTTTTTTTTGCACGTCGTTTGGCCATCAGATGAAATGTCTTCGCACCTTTGTCAGCTGCTCTCGGGACGTGTAGGAGAGCGTTCATCCACTGCTGTCGGGGTAGACCAACTGTGGCCAGCGTCAATTAAAATTTCCCTTACCTTTGGGAAATGTCAGTCCAACTAGACCTGTGCGCCGCCGCGCCACGCCGCCGCCGCCGCCGCCGATAAAATATGCTAAAAGTTTAGTTATGTTAAGTTCGTTAGGCCCTTCAGAAACCTGCTTTTATTACTGATGACAAATTATAACATCTCGATGAAATGTGCCATCCAAAGGGTGTGCGTGTGAAACACTGATCAGCTTTGCCGTTTCGTTCTAGAAACTTCAGTGTACATTTTCTTGTTTCGACTTTTGGCAATTTCGCGAGTGAACTTGAATTTAAAAGTAATGAAATGTCCGCCTTAAATGTCGAGAAACTTTCCATCGCAAGTGTACATATTGATACCACAAATAATCGTAATCGAACCAGCAATGTGTGGAAAAAAAATTGGTGCACTAAAACATGTCAAAAAAGGGTTTTACACATCACCTGCTTGTATGTCTGCAATGATGTCTAATCGAAGCAAAACAATAACTCAAAACCCCCTCGGGAACCTTCTCCAAACATTTTGTTCCGATGTAATTTCAAAGGGCTGAGATTGACGTAACTTTGACACGGAAAATCAAAAATCCAGCCATATTTAAAATGCACTGGGATTTAAATCCAGCGAAAACATATTCTGAAGTATGAGGCTACCAATAATTAAGAAATAAACTAAACATTGTAGTGAATTTTGGTGAATAGAACACAACTATCTATCTATGCTAAGGCGATATATTAAATATGGTTGGGCAAAGGTAACCATCAAACTTTCATTTTTTTTGCATAATTAACTAATCGGTAAATATGTTTAATGTTATTTCATAATTTTGTCAAAAATAAAAGAAAATGTAATGTGCCGTTCAGTCTACGAGCTATATCACTTGATATAGACTAGCTTCATATCAATGTTCGAACATCTACTTTTCACTGGAAATAATGCAACTGACGGCTTATATCAAGATTCGCTATATCAAGTGATATAGCTCGTAAAGGGTGTCCACGATGAAATTGCCACACACATAATTGATTCGCGAAATTCGAGTTTTCATCCGATTGCCATCAAATTTTCAGGGATTGAGAAATCACTATCAAACTTCATTTTACCATTTTACTCGTATTTTATTTACAGTCCATACGCAAATGCCCGCACCTTGGCCTTAACCCCGGCCATAAGATTCTGCACAACCTGTGAATGAACCGTTTTTTGCATGTAAACCCATACTTTCTTCAGTTCCTCGACTGTCTTCACTACCTTAGGTCGTTTAGAAGCTGCTGCTTCATAATCGCCCAGTACTTCTCGATGGGGCGGAGCTCCGGGTGTTGGGAGGGTTGAACATTTTCGACACGAAATTGACCTTATTGTCCGCATACCACTTCAGCACGTCCTTGAGTAGTGGCATGAGGCCAAATCCGGCCAGAAGATTGTTGGGACGTTGTGGGCCTTCAGGAGAGGAAGCAGCCGCTTCTGGAGGCACTCTTTTATGTACACCTGTCCGTTCATCGTGTCCTGGGGCACGAAAGGTGCACTCCGCTTCCCGCACGTGCAGATGGCTTGCCAAACCAGGAATTTCTTTGCAAATTTGGACATCTTCTGAGTGCGGACATGCTCCGGAACGCTGAACTTATCCTTGGCCGTGAAAACAGGTTGCCGGGGATCTGTTTGAAGTCGGCCTTCACATATGTTTCGTCGTCCATGATGCAGCATTCAACTTTCGTCAGCATGTTGAGGTACAACTTCCTGGCACGGGTTTTGGCGGACTTGTTCTGCTTCTCGTCGCGATTAGGGGCCTTTGTACCTTGAACGTTCGAAGCCAGCCTTAGTTTGTGGCCTTCTGGACAAAACTTGGCTTAGGTGCAGCTTCTTAGCCATCCCGAACGGAGGCGTTCGGATTTCGGTTGAAGGCCCCAACTACGCGGTTGTGATTTTGGTGTTGTACGGAATACTTTTTCCTTCACTTCTGGGCTTCCGATCGATGGTCAACCGTTCCTCAAACCGCGTAATCACTCGCGACACCGTGGAATTCACGATTCCCAACGTTTTAGCGATAGAACGATGCGAGAGATCCTTGTTCTCGTGATGAATGCGCAAGATTTTATCACGCACGAGCTGTTCTTTCGACTCGCGAGTTTTGATTACAGGACTTTAAAACTTGCAGGATGTAAATAATGAACTATGAACTAAATCCACTCAAATTTTCATGAAATTCTACCCAACGGTTAAAAAGTTAGAGCAATTTCATAGTGTGGCAATTTCATCGTGGACACCCTTTAGTCTGAACGCTTGTAGTCTTGAACAAATAGAATTTATTTCCACAATATGATAGCATTATATTAGGCGTGAGAAAGTTCAAAAACCATCTTTAACGATCAGTGTGAATGAACAGTCATTGGACATACCAGATTTTCGGATTGAATAGTCAAGACTGTGTAAATAAGAGGTGTTTTTTAAATTTATTATATCGATAAATATTTTTCATAAGGGCCTAACTGACAAACGTAAACAATGACTTCTTCCGTAAAATTCTCATCGCACAAAGGCTACCCATGCATGCATTGACTATGAACATGACAAATCCCGAATCAAATACCCAACAAACATCGGTGTTGAATAAGACTTGTTCAAGCAAATTTGAGAAGCATCACTTAGAAAATTTTATTTCGGTAGCTTACCGAACTTTCAACAGCTGAACGTTCGGTAATCGAATTTAGTGCTTCGTGAATACAGTATTCCGGTAAAAATTACTGGAATTTGTCAAATTTTACCGAAGTCCGTTAAATTGGATTACCAAACTGTTCAGTTGTTGAAAGTTCGGTAAAAAATCACCGAATACTGTTAAGTTTTCTAAGTGTGTATTCAGCTGTTTCTTATAGAATAGCTGAACAGCTTCTCCAAATTTGTTTGAACAAGCTCTAATTCAACACCGATGTTTGTTGAGTAACTGAAGTAACCGGTAAATCAGTGCATAGTCAATTCTGTTTTATATGTGACTGTAAAAATAGTGTAAAATATTGATAGTTCGATATAATTCACTGCTTTAAATTCTTTAAAATTTGGTTTATCTTTGGTCTATAAGCTCTTGAGTATATGATTTTTATAGCAATTTCAATTACTTTTGTTTATTGCTAATTTTGATACTTTTAGTTTCTTAAATTTTTTAAAGATATTTATTTATTTTAAAGATATTTATTTATTTTTATTCTCAAAAAGAGGATTAAAAAAGGGGAAATGCTGGCTTTGGCGGGTTTTCTTTTATTATTATCTGTTTTTTTTTTAATTTGGCCCGACAATTCAGAGTTTAAATAGAAAAATGTTGAGGCCGAGTTTAAAAATCTCAGAATTTTTAATATTTAGGTGTCAAGATATTTAGATTTCTAGTAGATTTTAAAATCCTCAGATTTTTAGATTTTTTAGAATTTTAGATCTTTAGATTTTTAGATTTTTAAATATCTAGTATATCTAGTATATATTTAGATATTTAGATTTTTGAATTTTTAGATTCTTGGATTTTAAGATATTTAGATTTTAAGATTTCTAGTGGATTTTTAGATATTTAGCTTAAAATTTTTGATATATATAGATTTTTAGATTTAAAGATATTTAATTTTTTAGGATTTTAGGTATTTGGATTTCTAGTAGATTTTTAGATATATAAAATTTTCGATTTTTCGATTTTTAAACTTCTAGTAGATTTAAAGCTTATAAGATTTTTAGATTTTAAGATTCTTCAATTTTCATATTGTTGGATTTAAGATTTTTAAATTTTTAATTTTTTAAATTTTTAATTTTATATTTAAAATATTTAGATAATTAAAATTTTAGATTTTTAGATTTATAGACTTCTAGTAGATTTTTAGATATTAAGATTTTTAGCTTTTAAGTTTTTTTATATTTTTAGATTCTTAGATATTCATATTGTTGGATTTAAGATTTAAGATTTTTAAATTTTCAAGCATTCTAAGATTCTTAGACTTTTAGATTTCTAATAGATTTTAAAATTTTTAGATATTTAGATTTTAAGATTTTAAGATATTTAAACTTTTAGATTTTTATTAAATTTTTAGATATATAGATTTTAAGATTTTTATTAAATTTTTAGATTAATAGATTTTTAGATTTTTTAATTTTTTAGATTTTTAGATATTTAGATTTTTAGATTTTAAGATTTTTAGATTTTTAGATTTTAGGAGTTTAAAATTTCTAGTAGTTTTTAGATATTTAAAATTTTCGATTTTAGTATTCTTAGACTTCTAGTAGATTTAAAGATATTTAGATTCTAAGATTTTCATATTGTTCGATTTTAAGATTTTAAAATTTTTAAATTTTCTAGCATATTCAAACTTTTAGATTTTATGATTTTGAGATTTATAATAGATTTTTAAATATTGAGATTTTAAGATTTTTTAATTTTTATTATATATATATATAAATTTTGAGATCTTTAAATGTTTAGATTTATAGAATTTTAAATTCTTATAATATTTAGATATTTAGATTTTAGGATTTGAAGATTTTCAAGATTTATAGATTTTAAGATTTTTGAGATTTTTAGATTTTGGAATATTAAGATTTTACGATTTTTAGCTTTCTTGATTTTTAAGGATTTAGATTTTTAGATTAGAATATTTAAGATTTTAAGATTTTTAAGATTTTTTGGTTTATGATTTTAAGATTTTAAGA
This sequence comes from Aedes japonicus, assembly GCA_034211315.2. NCBI lineage: Eukaryota > Metazoa > Arthropoda > Insecta > Diptera > Culicidae > Aedes > Aedes japonicus. Next base: position 43,046 of record JASCZW010007617.1, read on the forward strand.
TATTTAGATATTTAGATTTTAATGAATTTTAGATATTTTTGAATAATAAGATTTTTGCATTTTCTGTTTATTTTTAGATATTTAGATTTTAGGTATTTAAGATATTTATATCTGTTAGATTTTTAGATTAGATTTTTACATTTAGATTTTTGCGATTTTTAGATCCTCAGATTTAACGATATTTAGATTTTAGGATTTATAGATTTCTAGTAGATTTTAATATGATTTAAAATTTTTAGATTTTTAGATTTTTAAACTTCTAGTAGAAGATTAATAAAATTTTTAGATTTCTAGATTTTAGATTTTCATATTGTTGGATTGAAGATTTTTAAATATTTAGATTTTCAGGCATTTTTTGATTTTTAGATTTTTAGATTTTAGATTTTAGATTTTAAGATTTTTAGATATTTAGATTTTGAGATTTTAAGATTTTAAGATTTTAAGATTTTTAGATTTTATGATTTCAAGATTATAAGATTTTTAGATTTTAAGATGTTTAAGATTTCTAGTAGATTTTAAGATATTTAAAATTTTAGATTCTTGAGATTTTTAGACTCTAGTAGATTTTAAGATATTTAGATTTATACTCTTAGATATTTACAGTATTCAGTAATTTTTACAACTTTCAACATTAGCTGAACAGCTTGGTAATTGATTTAACGGATTTCAGTAAGATTTATAAGTTCCAGTAATTTTTTACCGGAATATAATAGATTTCACCGAAATTCGGTAATCAGATATTTAGATTCACCTATGAAATTCGGTAAATTACCTATTAGATTGTGTAGAGATTTTCATATTGTTCGATTGTAGAGATTTTAAGATTTTTAAATTTTCTTGCATATTCAAACTTTTTAGATTTTTAAGATTTTTAGATTTATATATTTAGATTTTGATATATTGAGATTTTAGATTTTTACAATTTTAGATTTATGATATATAAATTTTGAGATCTTTAAATGTTTAGATTTATAAATTTTAAATTTTAGATATTTAGATTTTAGAGATTTAAAGATTTCAAGATTTTTAGATTTATAGATTTTGAGATTTTTAGATTTTGGAATATTAAGATTTTAAGATTTTTAGCATTCTAGATTTTTAAGGATTTTTAGATTTTTAGAATTTAGATTTTTAGATTTTAGATTTTAAGATTTTTGGATTTTATAGATTTTTAGATTTTAAGATATTTAAGATATTTAGATTTTAATATTTTTAGATTTTAATAGTTTTTGAATACATAAGATTTTTGCATTTTTAGATTATTTTTAGATTTTTAGATTTTTAGGCATTTAAGATATTTATAATCGTTAGATTTCCTAGTAGATTTTTCACATTTTAATTTTTAGATTTGTAGATTTTTAGATTTTAATGATTTTAGATTTTTAGAATTTCTAGATTTTAGTAGATTTTAAGATATTTAAAATTTTCGATTTTTCGATTTTAAACTTCTAGTAGAAGATATTAAGATTTTTAGATTTCTAGATTTTTAGATTTTCATATGTTGGATTGAGATTTTAAGATGTTTAGATATTTAGGCATTCTTAGATTTAAGGATTTTTAGATTTTGAGATTTCTTAGATATTTTTAGATATTTAGATTTAAAGATTTTTAGATTTTAAGATTTTTAAATTTTTAGATACTTAGATATTTCAAAGTTTTGGATTTTAAGATTTTAAGATTTTAGATCTTATGATTTTAAGATTTTAAGATTTTTGATTTTAAATATAAAGATTTATAGATTCATCAGATTTCAAGATATGATTTTAGATTTTAGATTTTTAGATTTTAAATTTTTAAATTTTTAGATTTTAAGATTTTTAGATTTTTAGATTTTTAGATTTTAAAATTTTCAGATTTTTATAATTTTAGAATTTTAGATATTTAGATTTTAGGTTTCAAGATTTTTAATAACTAAAACTTTAGATTTTTCGATTTTTAGACTTGAAGATTTTAAGATATTAAGATTAATAGCTTTTATATTCTAAGATTTTCATATTGTTGATTTAAGAATTTTAAATTTTAAGATTTTTAGATTTTTGATTTTTAGACTTCTAGTAGATTTTTAGATACTTAGATTTTATGCTTGTAAGAATTTTATTAAATTTTTAGATTTTCATATTAGTTCTTAAGACTTTGATTTAAGAATTTTAAATTTTTAAGCTTTCAAGCATACTTAGACTTTAAGATTTTTAGATTTTGAGTAGAAATCTTTTAATATATATAGTTGAGAAATGTTTTAATATTTATAGTTGAGAATTTTAGATTTTTAAGATTTCTTAGATTTTAATGTGTTTATAAATAGTAGATTTTAAGATTTTAAGACTTTAAGATTTTTAGATTTTAAGATTTTTAGATTTTAAGATTTTGTAGCTTTTTTGATTTTTAGATTTTTAGATTTTTAGATTTTAGGATTTTTAGATTTTTAGATTTTTAGATTTTTAGTTGTTTGGATATTAAGATATTCATATTTTAAGATTTAAAGATTTAGGATTTTTAGATTTTAAGATATTAAGATTTTTAGATTTCTAATTGATTTTAAAATATTTAGATTTTTAGATTTTTAGACTTCTAGTAGATTTTAAGATATTTAGATTTTAAGCTTTTAAAGTTTTTTTTTAGATTCCTAGATTTTCATATTGTTGGATTTAAGATTTTTAAATTTTTAAATTTTTGAGATATCAAAAAGATTTTAAGATATTTAGATATAAGGAATTCCAGATTTTTAGATTTTTTAGATTTATATTTTATTTTTAGATTTTAAGATTCTTAATATTTTAGATCTTTAGATTTTAAGATTTTTAAAGTTTAAGATTTTTAGATTTTAAGATTTTAAGATATTTAGATTTTTAGATTTCTAGATAGATTTTAAGATATTTAAGATTTTTAGATTTTAAGACTTTAGATATTTTAAGATTTTAGATTTTAAGATTTTACAGAATTTTATAGATTTCTAGATGTTCATTGTTAGATTTATTAGATTTTTAAATTTTTGAATTTTAGAATATCATAAAGATTTTAAGATATTTCGATATAAGAAATTTTAGATTTTTAGATTTTTTGAATTTATATTTAGTTTTAGATTTCTAGATTCTAAAATTTTTCGATTTTTAGATTTTACAGATTTTATAGATGTTAAGATTTCTTAGATTTTAGGATTTTTAGATTTTCAATATTATTTAGATTTTAAGATTTTTTAGATTTCTAGATATTTAAGATATTTAGATTTTTAAGATTTTATAGATTTTAAGATTTTTTGATTTTAAATTTATAGACTTTTTAGATTTTTAGATTTTTAGATTTCTAATAGATTTTTAAGATATTTGATTTTTAGATTTTTAGATTTTTAGTAGATTTTAAGATATTTAGATTTTTAAGATTTTTAAAGTTGTTTATAGATTTCTAGATTTTTATAATGTTAGATTTATAGATTTTTAAATTTTAAGATTTTTGAGATTTCAATAGATATTAAGATTTAAGGATTTTTAGATTTTTAGATTTTTAGATTTTAGATTTTTAGATTTTTAGATTTTTAGATTATTCAGATCTTTAGATTTTAAGATTTTTAGAATTTTAAGATTTTTAGATTTAATATTTAGATTTTAGATTTTTAGATTTTTAGATATTTAGATTTTTAGATTTTTAGATTCTTAGATTTTAAGGTTTATAAGATTTTAGATCTTTAGATTTTTAGATTTTTAGACTTTTAGATTTTTAGATTTTAAGATTTTAAGATTTTAAGATTTTTAGATTTTAAGATTTTTAAGATTTTTAGATATTAAGATATTTAGACGAATAGATATTTAAATCTATAGAGTTAAAGTTTTAAAGATTTTTAGATTTTTAGATATTCATATATGTAGATTTTTAGAGCTATAGATTTTTGAATTTTTAGATTTTCAAAGTTTACGATTTTTAGATTTTTAGATTTTTATAGATTTTTAGATTTTGAGATTTTTAGAATTTTTAGATTTTTTAGATTTTTAGATTTTAGATTTTTAGATTTTTAGATTTTTAGATTTTAGGATTTTTAGATTTTTAGATTTTAAGACTTTTGTACCCCACAAAACAAACCATTCTGGACCCTTTCCTTTTTGTTAATTTTCATAGTTGACAACTATCAACTTAAATCTCGTATATAGTTCTAACAATATGGAGATGGAAGGCAAATAACAATATGCTGAATAGGGTTAAGTTCAGGTACCATAAAAATGGCAATTTTCACGAACAAAATTTTTGTACCTATGCCAAATAGTTAATATAATCCAGACCGAGTGCAGACAATATAAAATTTTTCAATGACAATATGGCATACATTAACAATATGTTTGAATGTAGGGATTGTTGAAATGAGAATCAACTACTCATAATAACATGAAATGTGATAATATATCTTACATTCGAAATATAGTATTGACTATATAGAAATTGTTTTGTTATGCGGGTATTAGAGATTTTCAGATTTTTAGCTATTAAGATTTTTTAGATTCCTAGATTTTTCAGTATTGTTGGATTCAAGATTTTAAGATTTTAAGATTTTTAAGCATTCTTAGATTTTGAGATTTCTAATAGATTTTAGATATTTAGATTTAAGGATTTTTAGATTTGATTTTAAATTAGATTTTTAGATTTTTTGTTTTCTAGATTTTTAGATTTTTAGATCTTAAGATCTTCAGATTTTAAGATGTTTAGATTCTAAGATTTTTAGATTTTTAGATTTTTAGATATTTTAGATTCTTAGATTTTTAGATTTTTAGATTTTTAGATATTTAGATTTTTAGATATTTAGATTTTTAGATATTTAGATTTTTAGATTTTTTAGATTCTTAGATTTTTAGATTTTTAGATTTTTAAGATTTTTAAGATTTTTAGATTTTAGAGTTATAGATTTTTAGATTTTTAGATATTTATTAGGTTTTAAGATTTTCAGATTTTTAGATTTTAAAGATATAAAAATTTTGATTTTTGGATTTTCAGATTTTTAGATATTTAGATATTTAGATTATTTAGATCTTTAGAGATTTTAGATTTTTAGATGTTTAGATATTTAGATTTTTTAGATTTTTAGAATTTTAGTAAACTTTAGCTTCAGGACAAAGAATTCCTACCGAGCCCTTGCGCCACGTCATGCCGGTCAGTTCAGCGCAAGGGTGTCCCACTTAGGACCTGTCATAAACCACGTAGACTCATTTTGACAATCTCAGACCTCCTTCCTCCCACCACGCAGACTTTTCTCCATACATTTTTTTGAATTTTTGTATGGAGCGTAGACTTTGGTCAAACCCCCCAGAAAAATTACATATCTATATGAAGAAAATTTAAGACAGGTAAATATTACAGATAGGCCGAATTTTAGATCCATACACCCACATTTTAACACTTTCCCACATTTGTATAATAATGAAAATGTGTACACACTGTTCCACGTCAATTCATCGACTTGAGTAATATAGCACTATGGATATCCGGTTTTCTATCAAAATATAATACTTGGAGTGATCCTTTAGTCTTATTATTGCACGTGAAAGTCAAACAGTTAAAAGGGATAAGCATGAGGAAATGTCGAAGGGAATAATTTATGCCCGCGCTGAACCACGCCGCCGCCGCCGCCGTTTGAAAATACCATATGTGCCGCCGCCGATTTAAAATAGATCGGCGCACAGGTCTAAGTCCAACTACTGCCTGAGGCAATCGATTCTAAAGTTTACTCTAGTACCACTCTACGGAAGCACAACTGAACAAAAGCCATTCTGAGGCAAAATGGAATTCCAATGAAAAGTGGGTTAATACCGTAAAACGGGGTGACTTCGATCACTTTTTGAACTATTTCTTGGAATTTTCTATGATTATTATCTTCAAAATTTTGTTTTACATTTTCAAAACCAGTACCTGTATCTGTAGTATAACACTACCCAGAAATTTAAAAAAATTATTATGTCGGATGAAACTAAAAATAAAACTGTTTAATTCCCGCGGCCAATTTTCAATAATGGGGTGACTTCGATCAAAATCAATTTTATCCATCTAAAGTGCTTAAATGAATAAAAAAAACACCAAATTTTTATGCAAACCGTTTGATACAGATGTCTCCCGAATAGCACAGGGGTTGTGCATTTCCCAAAGGGAACGTTCATTAATTATGTCATGAAAAAAAGGACCATTTTCAAAACCCTCCCCCTTTGTCATGGTTTTTTTATGGACCTCAAATTTTGTGTCTAGATTATCATTAAATTGTCGCAATAAATGTTTCACACCTTTTCTCCAACACAGAACAAAACAAAACAAACCCTTTGACAGATTGGAAGGTAGTGAAACACTTCGAGAAGGTTGTCGCGTTTATTCGTTTGCTTTTAATTTTCGATCAAAATATTTTTTTTTATTTATTAATTTGTTTATGTATACAAAATTAATATTTTTTCGATTAGCTTAGAGAGACGAATGTTTAAGTAATCTGAAAATGTGGTTGTCGATTTTTTTCAAATAATTTTATTGCTTGATGCATTTTTATTGCTTGAGCATTTTTCTAAAAAAAAATTTTTTTATAGCGAAGGAAATAGAGAAGTGCTAAAAACAAAATGCATTTAAATACCCTAATAAATGCAGAATATATATGGTTCAAAGCTTAAAAAATGCAGGCACTTGGAGAAGAATAACTTAAAATTGAATAAATATCGGACTTGGCGGTCGAAGTCACCCCGCTCTACGGTACTCAGATACTTCAGCGACGAGCTCTGTGGCTGAGGGTAGGGGTGTTGACTCTCAACACTATGGCAGTTGATTTTCACACTTTGTTTGCTACAAATTTATTTGAGGGCTTCTTGCCTTGGCTGGGGCAAAGGGTGGATAAATCGCACTCGCGCAGTCAGGATGAAAGATGCAGGTAAGTTTTTTTGCATTGATGAGTGCTTAACCTTCCTAATGCATTCGGGTCTATATGTTCTAAAATTTCTTTTAGAGGTTAATTTTTTGTTCGTGCATATTTTTTAATTTCCACATAAAATATCCACATAAATACGAATAATGCCTTCGTCAATTTTCGGGAATGGCACTCTCATAAGTAAATGGACTGCATACGATCCACCGGCACCGATTCTAAGCGGTTAATTCCGTTCATTTCAAAACTGTTTGCCATATTCATAAAATTTAGACTCCAACAATAATTACGGTTACGTAAAAATTTAAATTTCGTTAAAAAATGATTGAGAAATCGAAAATGAATTATTCATCAAAACGAAATTATTCGTAAGTTTTATTTGGTAAAGCTGAAGATACTGTGTAGTCCACAATGCAGCGAACTGAAAAAGGCAGACATCCGCAGCGTTAGCCACGCCTCCTACGGAAACAGTAAGACATCGAGAATGTGAACAGTAAAAACAACAATAAAAAAGCGGCTTCCTGCCGATGCAGGACACATTCTCTGATTCGACGATTCAGCAGTACAGTTCGTTTTCTCCACTGCGCTTTGATCGTCGTTTGGACCTCACCAGTGGTAATCCAACTTAAATATCGTTGTATGGTTTTTCGTTTCTCGCAGTTTTTGGTAGTGTAGTGTTTCGTTCTCTTTTCGCTCATCGGTCTCGTGTTGCGACTTCAGATGCCACTCGCGCCTCTCCGACGCTTGAACAACTGCTTGAGGTGACAAGCTTCAAAGATGAGCTGCAGAACGACCGCGAAAAGATAATGCCAACCCCGGCTCATTGGATCACAATCCCAGACTACTGACCAGCAATAGCTTTGGCCCCGCTACCGGTCCAAACAGTCACCGAGTAGACTGTGCCGAAAAAGATGAAAATCCCTTCACTCTTCACCACCTCCAAGTAAATCGCTGCCTCAGAAACGAGCTTGCGGTGATGCATATCCATAAGCTACAAGATGGTTCCTGGAATCGAGACAGCTCGAGCCCCTGGAAACAAGCCACTGAAGGTGGTTATACATGGACTGCCGGATTACCCACCAGAGGATATCATGGAGGATCACGGAGGAACTGAAGCGACTGAATCTCAAGCCGATCAATGTCATGACTTACCAGGCAGGAAGCCGTCGAGATCGGCTCTACCCGCCCCATCTGGAGAAGAGCTCGGTCAAAACGAAAACCACCGTAAAGTGCGAGCTCTCTCCAACGTAATTGTTGGAGAAGCGTTACGTTACGCAATGTGGCAAGGGTGGAGGAGAAAATGGGTGAGACTACCTTACCCAAGTGCACTAACTATGGATCAAACCATGATGGTCAACACCGTGCTTGCCCCAACTGCGGAAATTTTTGATTACCTGAGGAAGGCGTCCAAATACAGTGGAGACCTTCACTTAAATATAGTGTGCCGAATCTCTCCAGTTGAACCATCGGCAGGAAATCCGCTAGCCAGCATTATCCGTTTAACAAAGACTTGCTGCAGTTCCTTCAGTGCATGACGCGCTCTCTTCAACAACGTGGCGAATTCTAGGCACAAGCTCTACCTCTGCCCATCCGTCTGATGATGCCTCGCTCTGCTCCCCGGATCAGATGATGGAGTTCGTACAAGCAATATACAACAATATGCCGTTCCAAGGAACTTCAAATCGAATCCGGCACTAGGGCTCTGCTCAACTTCTTTAACATCCTCAATTGGAACGCTTGTTCTGTTTAGAACAAAACCCTGAACTCGTCGATTTCTTAACTGAGAAGGATATCGGCATCGCCACAATCACCGAGACACTGAGGCGTAACTCCATATCCACGACTTTCGGATTGTAAGGCTGGATCGTACTCACTCAGGGGAGTAGGAGTGGCCATCGCTTTGCGGCTCAACATCAGCTGTTTTAGGACTGAAAGTCATGGAGGCCATAGAGGGCGAACACGAAATTATTGCGACACCGAAAATGTCATGCCAATTTTCTTATAATGTATAGAATCAAACCAAAATTTTAGGGTAGTTTTATACATATATTTACCTCAAAAATCAAAAGAAATGCTAATCGATGGAGCCTTGAGTGTAAAATTGAACGCATTTTCGCTTGATGTCCTCCATAAAAGTCTTTACAGTGTCATCTGGTACCAGTTTCTCATTTTTTTTTTCATTTTCCTAAAATGCCTTCTTGTCTTTGACTGTCTTCTTGCTCTTCCGAAGTTCCCGCTCCATCATTGCCCAGTACTGCTTCACCGGGTGCAGCTCCGGACAGTTTGGCGGATTCATGTCCTTTGGAATGGACAGAATTGGCCTCATACCACTCCAGGACACTTTTAGAATAGTGGAATGATGCCAAATCTGGCCAAAATAACGGAGCTTTGTCGTGCTGCTGCAAGAATGGCAAAAGGCGCTTCTCGATGCACTCAGACTTGTAGATCTTGCCATTTACTGTGCCCTTTGTCACGAAAGGCTCACTCCTCAGTCCGCAAGAGCAGATGGCCTGCCAAATGAGATATTTGGAGGCGAACTTCGACATTTTCTTCTTCTTAAATTTGTCGTCCACATAGAACTTGCTCTTGCCGGTGAAAAACTCCAACCCCGGAATTTGCTTAAAATTCGGCTTTTAATATACGTTTCGTCGTCCATCACACAGCAGCCATATTTTGTCAGCATCTTCTCGTAGAGCTTCCGTGCCCGAGTTTTAGCCGTCGATTGTTGCCGCTCATAGTGGTTTGGGAAGTTCTGTACCTTATATGTATGTAGTCCAGCTCTCTTCTTTGCATTCCGGACGTAGCTCTGCGACATGCCGATCTTTTTAGCCAAATCACGGCTTGAGACGTTGGGATTTGCTTTAATCATCCGCTTCACCTTTCCCTCCGTCTTTTTGTTCTCCGGTACCGGTTTTCTTCCAGCTCCTTTGCCGTGGTCCAACGTCAACCGCTCCTGGAACCGCTTCAACACTCTAGAGACGGTTGAATGGTGAATGTTCAACATTTTTCCCAACTGCCCGGTGCGACAGGTCAGGAAATTTCAGGTGTTTGGAAAGAATTTGTTCTCTCAACTCGCGTTGGTTCACCTCCATTATCGTTGAATCGAAAAACACGACTTCGAGTTTGACAGCATGTAAACAATACACATCAATGAGAAAGTGTGCAAAATTTGGTTGATTTTTACCCAATGGTAAAAAAGTTATGCCCTGTTGAATATGTCGCAATAATTTCGTGTTCGCCCTTTAGGAGTCTAACTGGACTTTCCTGCCAGGCCAATTACCATCATCGCAGCCTACTGCCCCAAGCAAACAAACACCTCAACACGAAGCATCAGGCCTGGGGTACCACCCGGAGGAACCTCAATGGCCCAGCATCTAGCAAGGCTTCGAGGAAGGACACTACACCATCTTGAGCCCGGATTATCCCAAACTTTGAGTCGTTCCAGTGCTCATGCAACATCACCGATCCTTCGTCTATCAGGAACTCAGCTCGGACCACTACCCGTTGTTGGCCAAAATAGATTCCTCCGTCAACCGATTCCAAGCTTACTGGCGCAATTTCCATTGTTCTGATTGGGAGCGATTTCAGCAGTGCGTCGACCAGGGCTTGCAGCAAATCGACGAGGCGATATCGCAGGCCCGGAATCAACACGTGTCAGCATCCAGATTGCTGAGCGACTCTCTGAACAGATATACCAAATATCTCATTTGACTCCGTAATATTGTTCGATGTCAATCTCAACGTTCTGGCCTTCTCCACCTGAAGACGTGGATCGTCTTAAAAAGAAATCATCCAAACCAGGTTGATGGATCAAAGAAATTGAGAATTTGCTAACCATCTTCGCTTACTGCCAAACTGTGAAGATGACTAAATTCTTGAAAGTAAGTCGAGACCTATCCCTCCTCTTTTCTCTCTCTCTGTCAAAGTAAGGACCCTCGCTACTACTATCACCTATTTGAAGAGCCAGTGCACTTGGCTAGCATTTTGTGGATTGCAATGTCTAGAGAAATGTCTGAAGTCACTGAATCTTGACCATTGTCGTTCCTGGTGAGTCAAAGTATACCTGAGGAGATGAGGTGATAGCAACCTTGAAATCGACCAAAACATGAAAGCCGCAGGTGTAAATTATGGAGAGAACATTCTCAATGTTTTGGAGCTTTCCTCGAAGTTCAGGATGAAATTGATCAGAAGCTTAAAAAGACAAAAATATTCAGGAACGATTGCAAAAAAAAATCATGAACTCAAGAGAGCTTTGCAAAAGATCAGGAGAAATCTCCCTGAAACTAGAGAAATAATCACTAGTGAACCAAAGAGGCAGCCTATCAAAAATCATTTGTATGATATTAATTGCCCATGAGGACATATTAAAATATGGTGAACATCACCTTCCCAACCGTTTGCATCGTGTGATGACCTAGAAAACAAAGTCACATAGGAATTACAATTGCATAGTTTCTATCTCACCTCGTTTGAAACATTTGATCATTGGGAAAAATACCCAGCAGAGTGGTTTTCGCCAGTTCAAAAAGCTCATAAATACTTTCAAAAATCCTGGAGAGTGTGAATACCTGTAACGAGAAAATGGGAAGAACGATTAGATATTTCCATTTAATTCCAACTACCTTTATCGCTTATCTTGACAGATACGCATATTTCGTCTACCATGTGCAGACATCTTCAGTGTCGTGTATTAATACACAAGTCGAGTCGATCGAAACTGAAGAAGTATGCATATTGTAGACGAAATACGCGTATCTGTCAAGATAAGCAATAAAAGGAACTAGAAAAGAGAAGAAAAAATAATATTTTACTGATGTAGAAGGAGATGTTCGCTCATCACCATGAGGCACCAAGAGTGAACAACAATGTTTTTGGCTAGAATGAAAGATGTGAAGAGAAAGTGTTGAAAGGTCCGTCAGAGTGCGGCAGGTAGGAAAATTAACAGATGTTTTTGAAAATTGAGCGAAAGGGCATGTATCCAGTGGTACTCGAACCATGGACGTCAATTTTTGCCTAACATCCCACTGCGGGGATCCCAAGTCCGCCACTGCAACTGTTACAGGCCTGACACGTACAAGAACCTGATCCACAACGATGCTAGTTTGTCCGACATGGACAAGTTCACCTATTTGCGAGCTTCTTCGTAGGTGATGCACTTCAAGAGATCGCATCGATCGATAATTTCTTCCGCTAATTATGCGATTGCGTAGACCGCATTGGAAAACGCTTTTGAAAATATGAAGTTGATAGTGATGAGTCATCTTTATTCATTATTCGCGCTAGAGCCACTTCGACAGGAGAATTTCGAGTCGTTAAGCAAACCCGTCATTGGGTTTCAGAAAAACCTTCAAATGTTATCGAAACTCGGTGAAAATCCAGAAGGTTGGAGCACGTTGTTGCAGTATATGCTCTGCAAACGTCTGCATCCCACAACGCTTCGGCATTGGGAGTCACATGACAAGTCTAAGGATGTCCCAAAATACACAGATTTGATTAAATTCCGGAAGAGTCACTGTTTGGTGTTGCAGTCTATCACGCCTGGAAAGCCATGGAATGCCGAGAAAAACTGTTCGCCCTTCCATTAGCCATACGAGTATAGTCATCTGGATGCTGTCCAGATGCTGCGGAGAATCTGTGCACTCCGCGTTTAAGAGTACGAAGTTTTCAAAAATGAAAAATTCGGAAAGTGTCGACGCCGTGTGTGTGTGTGTGTGTGTGTGTGTGTGTGTGTGTGTGTGTGTGTGTGTGTGTGTGTGTGTGTGTGTGTGTGTGTGTGTGTGTGTGTGTGTGTGTGTGTGTGTGTGTTACACTCATTGGCCGGCAATGGTATTATGGCAGAAATCTGTTTACAACAATCCCTAAAGTGACCATTGGAAACAGCTTTAATCCGAGAGCTAGAAAGTGATAAAATTCTCGTAATTAGATTTATGCACTCGTGACAAAATAAGCGCAAAAATTAACGTTCCAAACCACCCGTTTGATATGCAACCTACACAAGAAAACTCTTTACACTACGTGGGCCTGTTCCTAAACCACGTAGACTAATTTTTTAACACCTCAACCCCCCCTTCGTAGACTTTCCTCCTTACATTTTTTTTTAATTTTTGTATGGAGCGTAGACTTTTGCCAAACCCCCCTCCCCTCTCCCCAGAAAAGTCTACGTGGTTTATGAATAGCCCCCGTGGTGAACGCATCTGAAATTATGTTGCAGCCTTTCACGCACTCATGCGCATTGTCTTCGTTTGCTGCTTCTGACCAGCAAATGGCCGTTTTCTACATGCACTGGTTCAAGTTTTTTTTTTTCACTCCACACTGCCAATAATCAAATCTCCGCTATGAGGCGACTCTATAACGAACTTCAAAACTGCTAATAATCATCGATTCACTCGCGACGAAGCGGACAAACACTCAAACTTAATCATTTATGTCCGGATTTCACTATACTACCACTAGTAAACAAAGCTAAACTGGTGTAACTCTTTTTCCGAGTGCGGGAGCGAAGCAAAAAAAACCAAAAAATGTGGAAATACTACCAACACTCACACATTTCGGGAGGGAATCGGTTATATTCACTACGTCTTTCCCAAAACACGCTTATATTTAATCATTTCACAGTTAGTTAGAGTTAAATTACGAATTATTGTTTGATTTATTTTTCGCGAAAACGACGCAGCAAAAACAAAACACGTCAGTTTAGAAGCACGGCTTGCTGCGATCTGATATATTGTTGAGGTCGTTATTTGTTAGTTGATAACGTATCCATTAAAAAAAATCTATACTGATTTTAGCGGTTCTTATCGCCAATCGTAGAAACCATAATGTGAGCCGAAAAAGATTCATCAACAAGATGCAAAACGCGACATTGTGTTTATAATGGATGACGAGACCTACTTGACACTGGACGGCAACGACTGGCAGAAGACCGGATACTTTACATTTCCAAATGAAAGAGGTAAGCGTTGTCGTCATTCTAAGTTCCTGATTAAGACATGTCCGTGGCTGACGATCAGCGAAAAGGGAATGCAGAAGGCGCTTCTCTTTCCATCGTGTTTTGCGGCGAACGAAGAGATATACAGTACGAAGAGCTTGCCGGAAGTTTTCTCCTTCATCGAGAAGTATCACATAAAGAAAAATGTTAACGTTTGGGCGGATCTGGCCACAGTCCTTAAGATATACAGTGTATCGAAAACCGCCAACACCCTCAACATAAATGTTTGGTCGAACCTCAAGTGAAGGATCTACTCCAATAAATTCATGGTCAACAATGAAACCAAGACCTCGAAATATCTGTTGAAACCCATATTTTGATCGGCCATGGCTAAGGTTTCGGTCAACTTCTGTACGGTCGTTCAGCAAAGCGTCGACGCATTTTTGTAGAATGCTCAAGGGAACTTGTTGCATTGAATTATATTTTGTAGTGTTTTTGCATCGTCATTCGAAATAAGTCTTTTTTGTTTTTCGGAATGAATTTTGTTAAAAAATTTTTGTTTTCAAATTTGTTGCTTCGATTGTTGAGTATCAATTTATTATATATTTGTTTTTATTTTTGCTTACGTAGCTGCATTGCATAATTTTTTTCACAACTTCCGTATAAACTACTGTATTTTCGTGAAAACTGCCATACATTCTGACAGATCATAGTATCTACTACTGCAATGTTAACATACCAGTGCATTGTCATAGAACTTAACTGAATTATAGGTAGGTATTTGTTTTTAATTTAACCTTCGGATCAATACTTTCTGTAGCGGTTTTTCTTTCTGTGTAGAAGACTTTCATAGGCGATTTTGTTTTATATTCTCACTATGCCGTATCCTGTCTGTTTGATCGTTATTTTCTCTTGCATAACCTTAGATTAACTTCTTGACTTCTTGTGCATACTGTAGCACTGACAGTAGTTCAAACATCCTCCTTTCTTGACTAAGAAGGGGTTTAAACTTCTCTCAGAACATGCTTCCCGATAAATACACAATTAGTGAATTAGTTGCCTGGATCCCCCCCTTTTTAGGGGTGAAGAAGTTTAAAACCCCCATAGAAAAATTTCCTGCCTCCAAAAATCTCCACATGCCAAATTTGATTCGATTTACTTGATTAGTTCTCGAGCTATGCAGAAATTTGTGTTCCATTTGTATTAGAGACCATTCTACCCCCCTCCCCCCCCCTCCCCCCTTTAGGTGAGGGAGAGTTTCAAACAATCATAAGAACATTCTTTGGCCCCCAGAACTACTGCCTACAAAAATAAACGCCGATCGGTTCAATTCTTGTTTCATTGGTATGAGAGTCCCTCCCTTCCAGAGGAGGGAGGGGTCTCGATTAACCATCAAAACAAATCCTGTATCCAAAAACACCCACATGCCAGATTTGTTTAAATTTACTTGATTTGTTCTCCAGTTGTGCAGAAATTTGTGTTCCGTTTGTATAGGAGCCCCTCCTTTCAGAAGAGGGAGCGGTCTTTAACCATCATAAGAACTTTTTTTTATCCCCAAACACGACTGCATACAAATTTGCACGCCGTTACTTTCAATTTATGTTTCCTTTGCAGATGAGTCCCTCCCCATCCAGAGGGGCGAGGGGCTTCAAACCAACATAGAAAAAAATGCTGCCTCCATAACCCCCACATGCCAAATTTGGTTCCATTTGCTTGATTAGTTCTCGAGTTATACTGAAATTTGTGTTTCATTTGTTTGAGAGCCCCGTTCTTCAGAAGCCGGAGGGGTCTCATACCACCATAAGAACCTTCTCTGGCTCCAAAACCTCTGCATACGTAGTTTCCGAGTTTCAATGCAGCCAAAAACATTAATGACAGCCATTAATTGTTATGTTATATATTCTCCGTGCGAGAAGTAACGATTATGATGTAGAAGGAGATGTTCGCTCATCACCATGAGGCACCAAGAGTGAACAACAATGTTTTTGGCTAGAATGAAAGATATGAAGAGAAAGTTTTGATAGTTCCGCTAGTGTGCGGCAGGATTGGAATATGACAGATGTTTTTAAGGAAAATTGAGCGAAAAGGGCATGTATACAGTGCTACTCGAACCAACGACATTTTTGCCTAACATCCCACTGCGGGGTAGGTTGAAGCACGGACTAAGTCCGCCACTTCAACAGCCTATTACCTGCCAAATTTAGTTCCATTTACTTGATTATCTCTCGAGTTATGTAGAAGCTTTTGTTTCATTTGTATGAGAGCACCGCCCCCAACCTAACAGAGAGAGAGGAGGGGTCTCGAACTATCGTAGGAACATTTATTGCCTTTAAAATCCCCGCATACCGATTTTGGTTCCATTTGCTTTATTGGATCTAGAGTTATGAAGAAATTACAGTTTACAGTTTATTTGTATTACAGCACCCCTTCTAGGAGAGAGCAGGGGTCTCAAACCACCAAAAAACATTTTTCTCCTCCAGAAAACCCCACATGCCAAATTTGGTTCCAAATGCTTGATTAGTTCTTGAGATATGCAGAAACTTCTGTTTCATTTGTCCGGGAGCCTCCCTTTCTAGAGAGGGGAGGGGTCTCTGACTACCATAGAAACATTGCTTGCCTCCAAAAACTTCCGCATGCTAAATTTGGGTTCCTTTGTTATGCTGAAATATGTGCTTCACTTGTATGGGAGCCCCCCTCTCCAGAGAAGGGAAGGGTTTCAAACCATCATATGAACCTTCCGGTGTCCAAGACGAATCCAACAAAGCAAAAATCTTGCCAAACGGTCCTTCCGCTCGCGAGTTAAATCGTGACGAAGGAAACGCTAACTCATATTTATTTATATAGATTTTATTTTCTACCTAAAGAGAGACGTAAAGATCATTTACCTTACGTCCTTTTGAATAAGTGGTCGTGAAATATTGTTTCTTCATTTGAGTTAATCATCCCCATCTAGATGAACTTGAATATTGATATTGAGAACAGCACAGGCGATAATGAATATCCATCGACGAATGAACAAAACCAAATAATGACTACGAAACTCAGCGGTTGCTCTGATCAAGAGAATACCATGAGACTAACTCTAAGACCAGTAGGTCCCATACAAATACGATTTTTTCTTGGCTCCAGTCAGTACTAGCACATCGGTCCCAAGCTCGGTCCCAAGCTCAATAATGCGCCCCTAATAATGAACTCACATGAACACACTCTCAAATATTCTGTCAAAATAACACAGCAAATCAAAACAAAGGCGCAAATATGTATAGCGAGGTGCTGGCTTCAAGGTGTACTTCGACCAAGGGGTTCTACAACAGTGAACCAATTTCAAATCGCTAGTTGCATATTGATTGTTGAGAATACTGTCATTTCAAAATTCAAATTCACGAAGATAGTTGGTCTGTCAATATAGGTTGTCGTCATTTTCAGCTCATTTGAGTGCAGATGAATTGATTTTTACTGGCACTACTGTTTGCTACAAAGCGGAAAAACATTCTTCCTTTATTTTCTGATATGGAGGTTTCTCTGAAAATTGGCACAGAATGCACAGATGTTGCCACACTAGTGAGAAAAGCACACTCAGAAACGCTTTGGTACTCGTTCAATATAAATTTTGGTTTATCTATATGTAGTTTTAGAGTTTCGTCTTGACAAATAAGTAAGCCTGTTGAGCAAGAAAAATTAGAGCCAAATTCATGAACAACAAAGTCCTACATAAGCTTCCGGCTTACGTCACCTTCGTAAATAGTGCGCATTGCAAACATCTCTTCCGGGAGAATAATGAACCAAACATTTGCATAAAGCCCCTCCGAATGCTCCCGGCGGCTGCTGCTCAGAAAAAGGCTAAAAATCCATCCTCATTCTTATCTCGGAATCGTTTCATGAACTCGTAAGCTCATCATATCGTAGCTCTCGACCTGAACCTGACGACGAGGCCGCCCCCGCCGCCGATTTGTGGACCCTTTGACCGCTCGAGGCAGGAAGGTGTGGTACGGTATGGGGCAGCCTCCCCATTCGGCTCAGACCACGTGTCAAGCGGATGATGGAACTTTGAGTAACGAGCGGACGTGATTGCGTTAGGGGTTCTGTGGTGGTCATGGTCATGATTCGTCCAAAGAAAACCCGGAGACAAGACAAAGGAAGAAGATAAAGAGGACGAACGCAATGGCATCCCACGATATCCATCCTTCCGATACCACGTTGTAGCCTAGCAGAGAAAAGAGGAAGAAGAAAACGAAGAAGGGATAGCAGCAGCAGCAGAAGCGAGTCCGGGTCCCACGATGGAAGTGTAATCTTTTTAAAAGAAAGCGAAAAGGTCTGGTAGTCGGTTTTTATTAAAAATGGGGAGGCACCGAGATTTTCTCATCGTTGTCGGTCTGGCCTGTGCCGGTCGGAGCGATGCTGGAAGGAACATCAAGTACAACATTGTTTAAAATTAAAATTGTGCTACACAACCTTCTGGTCTGCTTGCTGTGATGTGCTCGGATCTGGTTCTTGCTGCAAGGTTGACACAATCAGTACAAGCATAGTGGCTTTTTTTTCAAATGGCAAAGTTTAAATGAAGGCTGCTGTTTATGTCGGTTTTTTAATGGCCGCTATTCAAGGTGACCGTTTTAGTTTCAGCACGAAAATGATGTAACTTGTGTCGTTGGGAGGAGCAATTACTGCAATTAGTAGTTGTTGAATGAAACGAGCTGAATGGACATGATTGCGAACTCATTCATTTGGTTGACAAATGATTCTCGCAGACATCCGCACTGAACAGTAGCAAAGAGCTAATTTTATTTAATGGTCACTGCGAAAGGGTAGCTTCCGTTTAGCGACACGATTGATGGTTCAAAAAAACCATCCCAAAAGTCACACAATCATGTCACACGAACACTGAGTGCAACCATTTTTCCATGGAAATTTTCTATTGCTGAAAAAAGTGAACCGCACAGAAAAAGCAGACTTCCTAGCCCCCGGAGACCGACATCGTTGGTACGCAATAAATCATTCACGTTGGTCTTCTCATGCTCTTTCTTTTGGCAGTTCTTGAAATAACTGAAGCAGCTTCAGAATACCCATCGTTAAGCAGCGAGAATACGGTATGTGGCACCCCATCAATCCATCCACCCACCTGTACACATCTCCAGTCTCCTTTCACACACAGAACTCAACGATGTAAGATAGCAAATAACTAACGAGCAGATTCAACCCTCATTTGGCATGTATTATCTCGCTGTCTGTGTCGACGGGCACGCAGACTTTCATCCCACATACCGCCACATTATTATTAAGGAGATAAGATCCAACTGCCAGCCACCACCATGAAAAGACGTTGGGAAATTATTTCCATCCATCGAGTAAACTTCTCCAATGGCTACCATCAGCGCATTTCCGGGTCATGAGTTCCGAAGTCGATATCAACTGATCTGAAACTGTCACCACTGACCGCAGGATGGCTGGCAACACTGACCAGCACCAGCCGGGCTTGACACATAGCTGGAGAACCGGAAAAATGGAGCTTATCAGGTACAACTCCAGACAACACAAGAAGCGTGAAAAGGAGTCGATTTGCACTGCTAGCAGATGGCCACGAGTTTGCACAAAAGACGACGACCGACGACAACTGGACACAAGTAGATAAGATGGAAGATGTGTGTGCCAGATAGAGTTGACTCGCCAGGGGTGGTGTGGATAAATATTGATGAAAATAGAAAAGAAGAAGCATGTCGGACGGTTGGAATCGTCATCACACGTTTGGTCGTTCCGACAATCGTCGTGACAGTCTTCTTAAGCTTTTCTACTGCAATTTACACTAGGTGTGTGCTCGGTGAAACTTGGACCGCTTTTACCGTACTTGTGCGCCAAAGTGCTAAGGTTGAGTGCCTCGCTGTCGGTCAAATGGAGTGGGGACTCCCTTGTTTGTT
>JASCZW010007618.1:0-62666 GCA_034211315.2 Aedes japonicus
CCGAGGAAGTTCCATTTCGAGAACCAGCTTGAGCATACCCAGTAAGAAAGGTTAGTCTAACATTAGCCTAACGTTAGTCGAACACGTTAGACTGTTCGTCGAACATTTTGTCTAACTTTCGTCTAATGTTAGACGTCTGTTAGACACATCTGACACACGATGTTAGACATTACCGGTGTACATAGCTAACCCGTTAGTCTAATGTTAGACTAACGTTAGACGTAATTTAATGCGGGTGGTTAGACCCCGTTAGACGAGGTTTATGTTGAAATTCATGAAAAAGCTCGCAATCAAAGTTTCATGGGCGTTTGTTTAAACTCTGCTATTTAAACAAAAACTTAGCATTTAATAGTATATTTAGCAGAATGAAAACAAACGACCATAGAACTTTGATTACTAACCTTTTCTATAAGCAGCATCAAACATTAAAACCCGCTGTTTGCAGGTATATACGCCGTCCAAACACCATTGCCGACTGAAAATGAAATGACAGCAGCGAAAACATAAAAAAAAAGAACGATAGCTGCGACGTAGCTCATTCGAGCTTAATCTGCCAGCGTTGCCAAAAGTATTTCCTTTTATTTTTATATTGTGTCAAGAGAAATTTGCTTGTAGATGTATTTTAAATTCTTTATTCTTTATTTGGTTTGTCTTTGATCTTAGCAGGTCGATTAACGAACTATACGACATTTACCTAGCCATCTTGGGATAGAATAAAAGTACTTCTTGATAGTGGAGATAGTGGACGAATATTTTATTTTATTTTCTTAATATAACCTATCGGCAAGATTTTTTTTTATTGCAAGCTTAAAGCAGTCGTTCTCCGAATAAATTAATTAATTCACTTATGATGAGTAAATATTGAATAAACGATTTTTCTCATGTTGAAAAATCTACTTGAGTGTCACGAAAGAAGTTTCCAAAATATAAAACATGAAAAGGTGGAGACGCCAATCGATCAAAAACTTAATATTCGTTGGTTTGATGCCGTTGGAAAAACTTTGTCAAAACTTAATGCACTATATCCACTATATGATGTTGTGCAATATTTATATGTTCATGCTAATGCATACTAGTTGGTAGAATTATTCACCTTTTTATTATCATCATTTTAACTGAATGAGTTTGACATTATGTTTAACCTCATCAAATTTTGATTTCTCAAATCATTTCATATCAACCAATCAGACAGCAAATTCACTTAGCAATTTCACTCACTGAAAAAGTACTGTCGAAACAAATTTTCAGTCAAATTTAAACATAAGCAGTTTATTCTGACCACAAAATAAACCTGCTTTATTTAAAAATATTCCATGTTTCATTCCAAATGGCAGCAATCTTTGAATTAAACATCATATAACGTTTATTTTATACAGGTTAACGTCGTCAAAAATAGACATAGGAATTTCGAAAACAAACAAAAAATCTTTCTGGCTGATGCCTGATTGTTGTTTTTTTGTTTACATTCCAAATTTATATTAGGTAGGTATATTGTATTTGAAATAATTGAGTAATTTGGGTTGATTGCATTATAACCATATTGCTTGCAAAACCAAGGGTATTATCATGAACCTAAAAGGGACTAGTTCGTGATATCGAGCAAATAATCTACCAAGGGTAAAATTTTTCTCATGTCACGAGCGTTGAAAATTCACCTCGGCCTCACGTTATGAAGAGGAAAGTACACGGTACCCATCTACGATGAGTATATTGTGAGGATAAACATGCCTTGAATTTGATTCAAATATTAATATTTTTGTCGAAAACATGCTTTCAATTTATTTTCTTATGTTTGAACTTGAACAATGATTTTTCAATCAACGAAATTATTCTCCGTGTTTTCTCATGGTTTTTTGATTGTCTTAAATTTAAATTCTTTAAATTTTTAAACCATCAACTTTACATAATCCAAGTACACGTTAATCGCGATGAGTAATAAATGTTTACTTTCAGATCAGTTACCATTTTTTTAATAATTTAAATGAAATGAACTAATGTGCTTCCTTTAATCTTAGGTATCAAAGAATTAATTTCATAGTTCAGCAGTGATCCAATTTCAAATTTACTATTTGTTTCATTGTATTTCATTGAAGTTCCGGTATTTTGAAAAAACAAAAAAGAAATATTTTTTTAATCATAATTATTGTAAAAGCATTTTAATCAGTAATGAATGCAGATTTAATCAATGCTTTTCTTATACCAGAAAATTTCAGTTTCTCTTATACATATTTATGTTTTTCTATATATGTTTAGTAATTTGTAATTATTTAAACTTTGAACGGCAGTTTATAATTTGTTTGTTTTTTCTTACACTTTTAAACTTAAATTTTCTTACAACTTGTGTGATAAATATTCGAACAATTCCCTATAAATTCTCCTATATTTGAAACTTACGTATAGATAACTGCAGGCAACCTATGATAAAAAAAACATCGCAAAGTGTTTGGATTTATGGACCCACTGCTAGTGTTTTGATGCAGCAGGCTGAAAGTAATTCTACCTAAATAAAAGAATTAATGTTTATTTTCTATTCATTTGCAAGAATAGGCATGAAAATATATTCAAATTTCTATACATTTTCACAGTAATATTTTCAAACTAAATAACCTTGATGTTACAACAATCGTTAACAAGCGGTGCTGATAGATTAGTTTATGGTAGCTTAGTTGTAGCTTTGAAAGAATTACATTCACTGCCATATTCAAATAATATGCAATGATGAATATCGTTTTAAAAATGCATGGAATCTCAACAATCTTATTAGATTTTAAAGTATACAATACAATATGAGACAAATTTATGATAATAATCAAGCACAACAAGTTCATCATACGTGATGTTTTGTAAATCAGATTCTGCAAGAAATTATCGGTAAATGAATCGCATTCGGTCGAAATGACTATTAACAGCACTGTTCTTAAGACTCGATGTAAAATAATTATGTTTTGTGGGGGCAAAACGATAAAATAATTAAAGCTAGTTTGCACTTAAATTGTACCGATGGGTAGTTTTCAAATAACCTATTTTAGTGAGCTACTTTAGTGAGCTAATTGTTGACTGATGAAAACTTAATTTAGTTAAAAATCCTTCAATAAGCGGACGATCAACGGCAGAGGGGGTTTCGGACATTTTAATTTTTTTTTTCTTAAATGTCAAGTTTCAATGAAAATTCACAAATTTTTGCACAGCCTCTATAAATCAACTCTACTCAATAAGCGGACTTTTAATCAGAAAACACTCATGACAAGGCAAAACTTTCAATACCAGTGTCAAAAGTTGGTTGGCCAGCATGGGTTTTTTAATTGAAATCCAAACAACTATTATTGGACAATTTGCCTGACATATTGAAAGATCTATAAACTGTTGACCGTTGACTGTAATAATGAATTTAATACTAGTATTTTGTTCTGTATTTCTAAGCATAGCAGCTAACTTAAAAATAACTGTTCTTGGTATTTGGAAGATTTATCACCTCAACGTAGGTAAAGGCGTATCTATAAAACAACACGTTATTTAATTGGTTGGGTCCAACTTGCTCATGTTCAAAGCATAATTTATTAGAAATAAAAATAAAATCAACCAATTCGAAGAATGATCCTCATCAATCGATATGTAGAATGGAAAATTATTATAAATAATATCACTCAATTCATATTACTTCAAGACTCTGGCAACCCTGACACCAGCTTTGCCCCAGTTCGAAGCTTCATATTTTGCGCGCATAAAAAAGAATGACAGCCGGAACGTTACCCATTCTCCATTAAATCATGCACCTGGAGCTTAAAGCTTTATGTTTATAACGTCTAACCATATTCTAACATCGTCTAACTCTAACATTTTTCTTGCTGGGTAAATACACGATTAGACCGGTGCTGTCATGGTAAATTCAGAGCTGATTCTTCGTAGTTGCGCCATCCGCCGACGCAATAGATTTCGATCGATGTCCAAAATGGTGCAAACATTTATGCATGCAACATGAGACCGAGGTGTGCAATTTATTTACGTGAGTTTTGTATAACTAATTTTGAATATGACTGATAGGTGAATGATTTGTTATTCTCACTATTTCCTTGTGCTTCTTTGCCAAAATACTGGGGTTCTGTTGAGTTAGGAATAACGTAGATGGGTACTTTCCAGGCGTTTGTCGATTTGTTGTGCAATCGGGCACGAGCTGCTGGATTCATTTGAGTCATGGTTCCGTTTGTTATGTTCAGGAAATATGTGCCTGAATTGACATACCCTTGAGCTAATATATTTTTGAAAGAGTTTATCTTCAAGGAAGGATACAGATTTTGTTAAGATGGGTACAAGAACACTGATGTTTTGATCTAAAGGTATGATGCTCATTTTAAACCCAACGAACTCTAACTCACCATCTTTTGAGAAACCATCTTGACGCCCAAGTACAATTAATTTACTTAATAATCGCTAATGGCCCTCCATCTTGAATCGACCAGTTTTCAATCCCGGGGGAAATTAGTCCACTGAAGAAGCGTGTTCCATTCGCCGTCCCCCCCAAACCAGACTAATTCCAATTTACGGCAGAAGCTACGCTGACCAGTCATGCCCGCAAGTCCATTATTCTAATCTGTTTTTATTGGAAGGATTTATCCCACACCCCTTCAGTGCTGTTTACTTTCCCTCATACCGCAATTCCCAACAAAAACCACCCAAAACATCCTGCATAGGTGACCAACCCAAGAACGAACCGGCAAGATGATTTCCCAATCTCAATGCATAAGCCGACTAGGAGACCGCTTCAGGCAAGGATCTTACGCACAAACGGCAACCGAGCAACATGTAAATCTAACCGACATAAAACGACGATAAAAAAGATTTCCCTCCAAGGACCGATTCCGGGGCTGAAGAAGGCTTTGCGTCATCACCACTAGCGTCACCGTTCTTATCTTTAAATACTCTCTGAAGGATTGTTCCAGAAAAATTTAGGGCTTTATTAGGAAGTCCTCCGCCCTTACCTTCTCTCTAGAACATTTTCAGCATGGGATTTGGGTCACTTTATTTATGATCAAATTTTGAATACATTATCAGACGCACAAAGAGCGCCAAGTGATGTCCAGCTCCTGCTGGCGTCTTCTGAGGGGGCCATTTCTCACCAACAGCAAAAACAAGACACTACAGGAAATCGTTCCGGCTCAGTCAATGTTTTTGGTTTTATTGCTGCTCCCCTTGCCACACTCGATGATGCCCAGCCAAACAAAACAAGCAGAGGACGCAATCATATCAACATGAGCATAAAGCATCAATCAGGCGCTGCAAGAGGACTGACTACCAACGAAGGAATGCCATTTCCCCCTTTTCCGGCTGTATCGAAAGATGTTAGGATGATCAAAAAACAAAACTGTCAAATGGAAGAGCATCGGACACAGAACATTAATTTCCCCATGGTAGAAGTATGAGTCCGATGCGAAAGTGTCATTTATCCCGGAAACTTTGGCCATTTCCGCGTTTGGCGAAGTAAATCATAAAAATATCCTTTCTTTCCGGAGTAGACTTCCGTGCTCGCTGTAGGATGTGATTGCTTGAACATGTTAACTTGCGGAATGATGGAAACGTTTTGAAAGAGAAAAAGGCGAAAGGGACCAAATGTAGGCCAACTAAAATCTTGTCGATGAGATTATGACCGAAAACGACACCATACTCATGGACATGATTCCGTCGCACATCGATGTAACGTAACGGCAATACAACATATTTCAATATAACATTACTTTTACCTTGTTTTCCCTGGACACTGGCAAAAGCTTCAGGTAGTTTAGTACGCAGAAAGGCGAGATGATCTTCGAGCTGAAGAAAGACCCATCAGTCAAGAACTCAGTGGACAGGGAACTTGTGGCAAAATCTCTGGGTGGCGATACTACCGTGAGAGCTCTTTCACAAGAGGAAGTAGTCGAGTGCATGGATTTGGACGAAATCACGACCGAATAAGATGTGAGGCAGAATAAGGAAGTCTTATGGAGACACACAGACGGCGGCAATCCGGTTGTGCGACGAGGCTAACAAACTGGTGGCAATAAGTAAGGTCAAAGTCGGATGGTCACTGCTGAGATTGGTCCCCGAGCCACTAAGCAAATGGAACGATGCTACAAATGCATGGGGTTTGGCCACCGGGCAAGAAGCTGTAAGGCCCTGATAGGTCCGAACTGTGCTGGAAATGTGACAGAAACGGCCTCGTTGCTAGGGACTGCACGAAGCAACCCAGGTGTATGCTGTGCAATTTGGAGGACGGAAACGACCATTGGACGGGCAGGTTGGAATAGGATGGGGCAACGGTGTTAGAATCGTGGTGGCGACCGCAAAGCAGTTCAGCAGTTAGCAACCGTAAAGCAGTTCAGCGGGTTGACAATAACGTCAGGGGACACGCAATTCCATCAAAGCTCGCATTAAAGTACCTGGGGGTAGTGGTTGATTACCGCTTGAATTTTAACGCGTACGTCAACTACGCCTGCGAAAAGGCGGTGAAAGCCGTCAATGTGATAGCGAGGATCATGCCGTACGTCGGTGGACCGAGAAGCAGCAGGAGGTGACTTCTGGTGAGTGTGTCAACTTCAGTTCTGAGGTACAGAGCTCCTGTCTGAGTCACGGCTCTGAAAACTGAGCGTAATAGTGGGAAGCTGAACAAGGTGTTCCGACTCATGGCCATGCGAGTCGCGAGCGCCTACAGAACAATTTCGTCGGAGGCAGTATGCGTTATCACAGCCATTTGTATCACCCTGATCGAGGATCCGGAATGATATCAGCGGAGGGATATCAAAAATGCGACGAGAATTGTCAGAACGGTCTCATTGTCTAAGTGGCAGGAAGAGTGGAACAATGCGGTGAAAGAAAGGTGGACCCACCGGCTCATCCCAAATGTGTCATCCTGGGTGAATGGGAAGCATGAAGAGGTGAACTTCTATCTGACGCAGTTCCTCTCTGGGCACGGTTGCTTCCTGAAGTATCTGCATCGGTTTGGTAACGCTTCATCGCCCTTTTGCCCATGAGTGCGCGAACCTGGAGGAGACACCAAAACACGTCGTCTTCCAATGCCCTAGGTTCGAAGAAGTACGTGCGCTGCGTGACAGTCGACAATGTTGTCGAAGAGATGTGCCACGAAGAAGACCCATGGAACGCTGTCGATAGGGCAGTAACAAGGATACTGTCCGAGCTGCAGAGGAAACGGCGAAGTGACCAACGATCCAGCGTCACTGGCTAGAACCATTGCAAAACTGATCGGTTCTGGAGGAATTTCTGCATCGGAGACCTCCCTGTCGAAGTAGGCTAGATCCATCGCCGGGGACTAGTTGAGTAGAACGCGTCGTAGCACCGGTTTCGGGTCGTCGGGGCGCCAGTGAACCGGACGCTAAGCTCCACCGGCATCGCTGGACTGACTTCGGTGTGCAGCAACAGCACAAGAATCGGTTTTGGGGGATGCTCCACCGCCGGGGAACTCTTCGTCAGTGTAGGGTTGCCCACCGTCGGGGACTACTCGAGTCGACTGCGTGGCTTAGGAAGTGGGAGCTAAATGGCTCGACCAAAGTAGGTGAGAGAAATGGCTCAAGAATGGAGACGGCCAGCTCGAAAAATATTATCTACTTCTACGTTAAAGGTGGAGCAGTTGCGAGGATGGAATTTGGTTCTGAGATGGTTGTATATATTTTGAGCCCGTTATAATGACAGTGATGCCCATTAGAATTGCACATGGGTTTTTCACAGTGAAGTCATATCCGTAAAACACGCTTTTTTATACACATACACTTAATACTCTAAGGAGCGTCTCTAGTAGCATTCGTTGCAGAACCGTTAAATTCACTACGGTGTAACTGATTTAAGTCACAATCAAGATGCTGCAATCAATTTTAAACAATCTGTGGTGCTTTCGGTATGGTATCGGTGAATTAATTCAGGACACAAGGAAGTAACACCCATTCCAAGAACACCCGGATTTATGGATTGACAATAGTCTTCTCAACTACGTCACTTAAAACTATCTGCATCTAAATGGCTGGGTGTAATCAGTTTTTTTCTTTAACCTATTTGAGAGAGCGATCAATGGCGCTTAAACCATGTTCTTGTCCTTGGGTTCATGTCCTTGCGTACGAAAGTGCCCCTGTTGGCTTCGTACAACTCCAGGACAACTCCAGCCAGAAGATCGTAGGACCCTCGTGTCGCTTCAACAGAGGTAGCAGACGCTTGTGTAGACACTCCTTGTTGAAGATCTCCCCATTTAGAGTTCTGGTTGTCAAGAACGGCGCACTCCGTTTGCCACATGAGCAAGTCGCTTGCCAAATCATGTATTTCTTGGCGAACTTTGAAAGTTTCTGCTTCCATACATCCTCCGGAACATCAAGCTTTGGCTTGGAGGTGAAGAACAGTAGCCCCAGAAGCTGCCGGAAGTCCGCCTTGACGTAAGTCTCATCATCCATAAAGAGACAATGAGGCTTCGTCTCCATATGGATGTGAAGTTTCCGGGCCCGTGACTTTCCACGGTATGTTGGCGTTCGTCACGATTTGGAGCCTTATGAATTTTCTACGTATGCAGTCTCTCTCGGTCCTTGGCTCTCTGAACGAAAGACTTGGACTGATTCAACTTTTTGGCCACATCCATGACCGAAGAATTGGGATTCCGCTTGAAAGCTTTCAGGACTCGCTTGTGATCCTGATCACTAATAGAACATCCATTTTGACCGCATTTCTCCTTCCGATCGATGCTCAGAGCTTCGTAGTAACGTTTAATCACATGATTCACCGTTTACTGCACGATTCCGAGTTGTTTTCCGATGCCTCGATGAGAGAGTTTCGGATTTTCCAGGTGCTTACGAAAAACCAATTCATGACGTTGCTTTTCGGGTGACGCCATTTTTTCGAATTTTCGAAAAACTGGCAGCGATGAAAAAGCAAAAAAAACACTTTTAACTACCTCTACTCAATTTTTTATAGAATAGCCAATTGGTAATTTTCTACAGCACGAAACTCCTTCATCGCTGGTAAAAGATAAACACCGAATGAAAACAATCGGACATAACCTAAAAGCGTTTGTATAAACATAGTGCAAAACTACACCAACACATACGTGAAGCATGTCCTGTAGTTACACGACACCAATGCATGGAAAAAGTGTATGACAATATATTGGACACGATGTATCAATTCATCGATACATCAAAGAGTCACATGAAGTCTTGTTGACAAACAAAAATCGAATAATTTAAATAGGAACAAAACGTCTCAAAACGTATAAATCAGTCGAAATCCTCTCCAAATCCCAAACATTTCGAGACCCCCTTCTCCTTGGAATATTTTTACATCATCACAATTAATTACATTTCCTCCGCAAACGCATCCGCTCATCGGGATCGAAATTGCTCATTCATCGTACGTTAATACGCAAATAGACAAATATTGACACACGATTGCGTGCGAAGAAAGTTTTCCACCTAGGACTGGGCTCGCACGCGTGTTTATTATTGCTCATACCGAAGAATTCCTTATCATGAATGATTTTCCCCCAACTCCGAGCTCCGAAACCCTACAAGATGTAAGGCCGAAAGACGCGGCCAACCCCGAGAGGTTGTTGGTTGTTTAAAAGAAAGGCACCGGGAAACACCGCGAAAAATTGTGTAATAAATCAACATCAAACATCTTCTGCCAACGGGTTTGACGCGGCCCACTTAATTTACCGCGAGTGAGCATACATGTGGCACTTCCTATCGCATGTGTGTGTGTGTGTATGTGTGTTGAACTAGACAAACGAGCAAGCGGCAAAAAAGCGTTATCCGGAGGCGGTTTTCAAACTCAAACTCCTTCTTAGGCAAATGAGATTGCACATTTTTTGACAGCCTTGATGCTTCAGGTGCCTTCGGAAAGGGGTAGGAAATTAAAAATTAGAACCAGTTTTGGAGTTGGGGTTGACTTGAGTTTAATTTGAAGATCGTTATGAGGCAGGTTTCCGGCAAGGGGGATGACTTGGTTGAATGATAGGAAAGAAAAAAATCGAGATCATAGAAACATCGCCTTCCTGTGGAAGCCGTGGTGGCATCAGCCGTAAATCATTGAATCAGAGTGAACATGCGTGAGCTTACTCAGGGTTAGAGTGGCCGAAAATCGGTTCATAATTTATGGAGCATTTTGAATCCTGCTGATTCCATGTTGGAAATCTAATCCTTCCCCTTTTCCCCGGTGGTTTGTTCGAAGGATCGAATACGTGTGTGGTTAGTAGCAATTTAATATCTTCTTCATCCTTGCAGGGCAACACTGCCCACTATTGTGCCAGGAACAAGAATAATGGTCATTTTAATGGACTACGCGTGTGGTTTTGGTTACCGTTAAGACGTAGTTAAGAATGATTTAGGGCTGCGCCGGAAGGGAAGACTTCCTGGATGAGCTGCGTTAGGATGGTCACAGTTGTTGACTTTCTACAGGGAGAATGAAAGAGTTTGTAAGTTTACATCATTTAAAATAGTTCAAGCTAAATTCAAGCTATCCAGCTTTTGTTATACCTAGCGTAAGGTCTGTATCCGCAATAATCCGGAACCCTCAAAATATGAATAAAACATAAATTTCGCATTATATTACCGTCGTAGTTGTTTGTTTCAGATTCATGGGATGTGTTTTAACAATTTGCGAAGACAAAACATAGTTATTCGGAATTTGCATGAAATTTTCGAACTTTACGCTTAACTCCGTCCATAAGGGTTCGTGCAGACTCTTCAGAAATCGTAGAAGCCGTCTTTGTCCAAATTTGCTGGAAAAGTTTGATGTCTTTAATTTCTTGCTTCTTTCCAGAAAGCTTCCGCCTCATCAGAGCCCAATATCTCTCGATTAGTCGTAGCTCTGGGCAATTTGGCGGATTTGAGGTTTTTGGTACAATGTTCACTTGATTTGCTTGGTACCACTCCATCACAGTTTTAGCATAGTGGCATGATGCCAAATCAGGCCAGAACAAAGGTTTTTCTTTGTGACTTCTGATGAAGGGTAGCAATCGCTTCTGCAGACATTCTTTCTGATAGATCTCCTTGTTGATTGTGCCTGTAGTGACGAAAGATTTATTCTTTCTGCCACACGTGCAAATTGCTTGCCACACAAGGTATTTTTTGGGAAATTTCGATGCCTTCTTCGTTCTGAAATGCTCAGCTGTAGCATTTCTGGCCATAGCAGAATAAAAAGCCAGCCATGGAAGCTGCTTGAAATACTCCAGGACATAAGTTTCATCGTCCATAACAACGCATGAAAACATGAAAAGCATCAAATATTTGCAATACAAACATCGAGCCCGTGATTTTGCTGCCAAGTTCTGTTTGTCGTTGCGATTTGGAACTGTTTTTACTGCATGCAACTTTAGTCCAAAACGTTGCACAGTGGGCAAAAATTGATCCAAAATCCCATTAATTTAGACGCCGCAGGGTAGGAATAAATTAATCCTGAAAAATTGCTTATCTTAAAGGAAAAAATGCGGGGAATTCAATGGTGTTGGTTTCATTTAGGGTTGACCACAGTAAGTGTCCCATTTTGCCTATTTCTCCCCTCCCTTTGGATGCAAACTAAAATTATTACCCAAAAACTAAACTTGATGCTACTATATTGAACCCAAATGCACTGTAAATTTGCAAAACAAGCTGAAAAACTATACACGCTAAGACTCAATTACCCATAAAAATGTAATTGTTTTACCCATATATGGGTACCTGATGTAATACTCATAATATGGGTAAATTGTACTCACAAAAGTGGGTGAACTTCACCTACAATGTGAGTTAAGTGATTTTACCTAAATATGAGTAAAAGCACTTTATCTATATTTGGATGAAAAAATAAACATTGTCATACATTTCATTGGATAGAGTAATTTGGTCATCATTCCATCTTGCTATTGAACAGATTTAGGTCCATCACGGAAGTTGAAACTACGGAGTAGAAGATGGAAAAGCTGAAAAAAAACATTTGGATCCGGATTCGAAAATTAAACGGTGAATAGTAGGTTTTAACAGAGTTGTGATCTTGGAGTTGTATAAAGGAATACACTACGAACACCATGATGAGGGGTAGTGGGAGGAATCTCAAAATATAAAAAAATAGTGCCATTCATCTCTTCTAACCTGAAAAGTACTACCATTCGATCAATAATTGTTTTGGCCAACTGTAACTTATTTCTTCTTCATTACTTCTCGACAATATTTGCATAGCTAGTTAGAAAATAAATCATCAAAGAGCAAATGCTATATTTGCACTGTAAAATTGATAAAAAAACATGTTATATTGAACAAAAGATTAACGATTATTTTCTTTCTGATCAAGAAATTTCAAGAAATTCATGAAGGAAAATATAACCATATTGCGTCTAATTTCAAAATAATGTTTTAAATTTACCTAAATACGCGTGAAATTTACTTCAAATAAGTTACCCATAAATGAGTAAACATTACCTATGTTGTTAGTTCACCGTGTGTACTCAAATATGAGTAAATCGAGTTTACCCATAAAATGAGTATGTGCACTTTTCGGCGATTATGGGTAAAGTTCACTCATATTTGGGTTAACTGATCTTAGCGTGTAGGGAACAAATTTTACTTTGATTGTATGCCAGGATGTAGTCCATTTTATCCGATTTTTCCTCACACATGCATAAACTCATATACCATGTGGTTCGGAAGATTGGCGCCAGTAAAATTGCTCTCACTTGCACTGTTCTTACGTAAAAATGTCCGGAAAATCGAATGGTGATAGTTTCGTTTAGGGTTGACCTCAGTAAATTCCCTAATAAATCATGTACCATACAGGAACGATATTATAGTTGGTGTGACCATACCACTTACAGTTGGGATGATACCCCGAATTGGCGGTTAGGCACTTCTTATGGTTATTGTTTATGCGGGTTGTCCATTTTGGACAAAACCAGGCGACATCCTCATTTTACGAGCCACCGTTCGAATAGAGAGATTTGGGTTTTTCGTTAATATCCTTTTCACCTTTCGGTCCATGACAGGATCAGCTCGTCCAATGTTTTTGTCACTTCTCGGTTTCCTCTTCACTGTCAACCATGATTTGAAGGTGTCCGGATTAGTGTGGATACAGATTATAATTCCAAAAGTACTCAACAGACAAATGGAAACGGATTACAAATTGCAAAATCAAAACGAAGAGAAACGTTACCAATCCTTAAGCCGAAATTGGAACGATCTCTGATGTTTCTCTCTGGGTCACTCTGGGAGACGTCACTCCCATCTTACACTTTCGTAAGTAAAAAGTATGCATTTTCGTGTAAAACTTGGATTTTCGAAGGGATTACGCATTTAAAAAGTGTACTGCATTTACTCATTAATGAGTATTCTGTGCATATGTCAAAAAGAGCTTATTAACTTATTTAAATACGCAGTGTGTTGGTAATATTGGCGTCAACGTTTTTAAAAATGCATAATGTCATTGTCATATTGATTAAAAAATAAGGTTATTTGTACTTGTTTCAAAAAATATTAAAGTTTGGATAAAACTAGTCTTGTTTCCTGACATAGCTTGATTGAAATGGGGAAACGTAATTCACTAGCACATTTCGAAGTATCACCGTAATTCTTAAAATAGCTTTGAGAAATATTATACGGTTGTACCGACAATTGAATCTTGGTCAAGATGACTAATGCACATAATGGTTGCAATTACCATGAAAATGGTCGGAGACAATTTTTCATCGTCACATTATTGACTATGGTCATTGTTACAGAGACAATTCTGACATAACAGTAAACATCTAATCAATTATTTTGAGTGGTCATTTTGACCATGATTATACTGGGTTGAAAATCATTATTTTGCTCTGGTCAGGGGTGATTCAAAAATGAGCGTCCACTCTTTAGGGGGGGAAGGGGGTATCAAATTTGTGACAATATGTGACAGGGGGGGGAGGTGGGTTATAAAATGTGACATCCAACAATTTTGCATTTGGTAATCTAAATTTATCAGCGTTAGCACGAAAACAAAGGCGTCAAAAAGTTTTGAGTGTAAATGAAAATACAAATTTAACTTAGTTGTGTTAGTGCAAATAATTATTTACCGTTGGCATACATGTTCTTATCGTTCAATCAGCACGAACCGCACGAGCTGTGCTTCATTCTGAAATTTCGTCGAAGTTTTATTTTGTTGAAAATCCTATTGTGTTCATTTTTGGTTGCGTTGAATTTTGATTTGATTCAAACGCTGGTCGATGCATTTTGTCGTGCATAGCCGCTGCGCAATTAACAAGCTAACCGTGGTGTGTGAATACTGGCGAGATTTAAAAACGAATCCGTATTGTGAAGAACTTTTCAAATCGAAAATTAGCACCTTGAAACGGAATCTTCGAAACCGGAAAGAAACACTGAAGGATGGAGGGAATTGCTAAAAAATGTTCACAAAATACCACCGGATGAAGGAACTCCAGCCTTTCAGTTCTTCACAAGCTCCTCCGGATTCGGACAAAAAAGTTCCCTCTTAATTTGCATGTCTCTAAATAGAATGCAATTTCCAAAGAATTGGAGCCTGCTGGATTAGAGAGCGAAATGACATGCTTTCGGGTATATAGAAAAGACGCTGTCTGACCTGATCAACCGCAAGAATGCGCTAAATATGGCCATAGAGAAGAAGAAATCAAATCAGCAACGTCAAAAGACAAGCAGATTGAACCGAAAGAAGATTCTTGAGGTAGAATTTGAAACAAACGCTCATCTTACCAGCGTCTCAAGATGCGGCCTGATGAAGGACGACCTCCGATAGAGAGTAACTAAGCATATAGACTGTTCCAGAACGTAGAAGCACATCATTGTCAAAATAACAAACAAGTCATGTTTATTTTTAGTTTTAATAAGTTTATTTGTGTTTTATACGATATTTTACTCTCGTTGAATCAAAATATTTAATCATAGTCAAGACTCCTAACTTTTCATCGAACATGACCCATTAGCTTCTACACAGTGGTACTTCTCATCAAAAAGTCTCGATTGGCCGTGCCTCCAGGCACTCGGCGGATTCAGCGTCTTTCGGCATGAAATATAAATTTTGACATTTGTACCATTCTAAAGTGTCCTTTTGCGTAATGAACATGACGCCAAATCAGGCCAAAATCGCTTCTGGAGACATTCCTTAACTGTATTTCTGAGTGATCACTCGTCTCTGCTGCGATGTACGGACTAGATGTTTTATCACACTCACATATTGCCTGCCAAACCATAACCCTCTTACCGAATTTTTCGGTAAAAATGGCCTTCTCCGTTTTGGGGATGTCTTTGTCTTCGCTTACAGTATAGAATTGTGGTCCGAGAAGCGTTTTTAATCTAGTTTCACATACGTTTCATCGTCCATTATTATACACCCAGAATTTCTACACAATAACGAATAGTAGAGTTTGCGGGCCCGTGGTTTCACGGACGCGGCCTGTTTTGGGTTCCTTTGGGTTTTTCTGCTTTCGGTATGTTTTTGTCCCAAGTCTTTCTTTGGCTCGCTTTACGTTATCTCGACGAGGTCCTCTAGTTTTTTCGCAATACCCAAACGGAAACGGAAGTCGCTGGTTTTCGCTTGTAGGCATCCCTAGGACCGGATTTCCGACCACTCTTCGGCACATCTTCATAGTACACTGTTCTCTATATTTTCTAATCGCAGATCGCACTGCCTGACGCATACCCTCTTCCTTGGCCAATTTTTTCAAGGAGAGTCTGCCACAGTGCACCATTTGTGCACGATACTTTTTTCGTTGTTCCGGAGTAAGACCACGCATTTTAATAGGTAACACAAACTGAGAACTTTTTTGATGCTTTGTCATTCAGAAATGTGCAAACAAAAGGATGCAGCCAAAACCTGTTGAAATATTTTGATTATATTCAAAATGACCGTTACATAAGGTGTGCATATACTTTCTGGAATATGGTTAGTTGCTGAAGACGTTGGTCGATCTTAACACGCATGGAACATCAGCTGGGCGAGAGGTGACGTTGAGAATTTGAGTAACATGAATATCTTATTAAAGCAACAATAGCATTGTTAAAAATAAATACGTACGCGAACAAACTTTTCAGTTAGCATATTGTTTTTGAAAGTAACAAAATGAAATTTATGAAATTTTTACAAATTTGCTAACTGTGATTTAAAAACTTAATTCTAGAACTGATCGTCTTACGAAATTCTTGTGGTGAGTGCTTGAAATTATCTCAGCAAGCTGACAAATTATGCAATTGCAAATTTTAACACAAAAGTTTCGTAGGGCTTAGGAAACTGAAAAATAACTATACCAAAATTGACCACAAAATTGAAATATTGATTTCTTGAAACCCTATGTCAAGGTGGGAACATTTCTTGATCTCCAAATTGTATGGTTCTAAATATCAAATTTTGCAATTAAAAACAATTATTTCTGTTGGAATATATATGACTCATTTCTTTTTCACTTTCTGATCAACTTTTTTCGGACTTATGAGTAATTTCAAGATTTTTCAAACTTTTTTTCATGAGTCATGATGTTTTGCGCATCTTTCTCTACAAGAAAAATATATATATTTTCATATACCTTTTCTGAGGTAAACATCCAATATCGATATATCAAAATTTTCAATCGCAAAAAGTTGGTTTTAATTTTTTCGCTACACAAACGGTGTTTTTCTGGTGTTCTAACAATTTCTGCAGAACCGTGAATAATGTTGTGTAAAATATCTTTCCAGTACATTTTTTTCATTGACTAGAAATATTTCAAGCACTTCTTACAACTCAATTTATAGGTTTACAAAGTTTGCACTGCAAACTGAAATTATTCACCTGAGCTGAAATGCGATCAGTCAATTGTGTTAAACCAGATTTTGCCCGATTATGGGGTAACTGTTGCTCAAAATCTGTTACTTATGCACAAAAGTGAGGAAAAAAAACCAGTTTCTACATTAGACCCGGGGTTATCTCAGATGGTGTAATTGCATCTTAGAGGTGGTTCATGAGTTATGAATTTTTAAAATAAGAAATAAGAAAACTAGAAATGTTATAAACCTCACCAAAACTCCATATTTCTTAAATTTATCCATTGTAACTAGTTAGTTCGATGGTTGTGAAGATGTGTTAATGTAAACCACTCATGCTGCGGATGATGGATCTAGAGAGAAAGTTGGCTGAATCAGCATATTTTAACAAAGCTTTGTTTTTGGATCTTCACAAACTATCGCACCTTTTATATCATTGGCCAAGAGTAATGAAAATAAACATTTGTCAGCTCTGGAATCAGAACCAGGCCAGTGCTTTTTACTGCTTTCAACGAAAGACATTTCAATCTCAAATTGCCGACATTTAAAAAAAAACAACGTTTTTTGCAGAATGATAACATGTCATACGATGGATAAGTTTTAGTCCATCTCAAGTTAAGAATATCTTTGATTTATCCCTCGCCAGCTATTTCCACCAAAACGCACTTCCACCTATCCGTGGACAGAAGAACTTTACACATACGAATATTATGTAAATAATCCAATTTGAAAAC
The DNA here is from genome assembly GCA_034211315.2 of Aedes japonicus. NCBI lineage: Eukaryota > Metazoa > Arthropoda > Insecta > Diptera > Culicidae > Aedes > Aedes japonicus. The sequence continues at coordinate 17,474 of JASCZW010007618.1, forward strand.
TAAAATACACGTTGATGGCTGAACTGATCATAAACCATTATGCATATATTCTTTTTTCAGAAGCGTGATGTCACAGGGGGGCAATCATATTTGTGACAAAGTGTGACAGAGGGGGGAGGGGGTTTAAAACCCTGAAATTTGATGGACGTCATTTTTGAATCACCCCTTATCCTAATTTCCAGTACTGGTAAAATTGATAATCACTTTTCTCTGTGTGAGCAAACAATACTCAATAAAAGAGTATATTAGTGTTACCGTGGATACACGGTAGAATGAATTAAACAAATTGAAAGGTAAAATATATTTTGATTGCCTTTTTTATCACCAGATGGTTCTGTTCACAGCGCCACAGCGCGTAGTATATATGTGGAAAAAGAAAGTGACTCATATTGTTAATGTAGTATTACTTTTCCGTGAAACGTTAAGTTTTCATTTTTAATATTTTGAAAATTCGTGAAAACTTTTTGCGAGCATCACCATATCTTTTATTGATCGCGGATAGATGACTTGGCAGTTATTCTGTTATGCTGAGAATACATTTTGTTAAGCTCCATTTTCACGATAGTGCTTCCTGTCCCTGGACTGAGCGTACTTGAGATAACTGAAACTGTTACAAATGAATTAATGTAATTAAAATACTATGTACTTCATGTATGCTGTCATTAATATTATTATTTCTCAGTTGCATCGGAATTGAGATTTATTTAAATTCCCCAGGCATTGTTTAAAGCTCACTAGACGTTCAGGGAAGAATTCAATGCTTTAATAAATTAACGCTTCAAACATAGAAATGGAAAAGTATGAACATTGTTTTAGAAATTTTTTCATTTTTCATAAAACATTATTCGTGATGTGAAAACTACGAACCAGGTTTATTTAATGCAAAAAACAAGCTTTAAATCTTTCCATCCTACTTTAAAACAACATTGAAATTCAGGAAACTTTTCAGACAATAAAGAAGTGAAGATTATGTTTGAAATGTAGTGGATCTAAGATCATTTTTGGAGAACTTTGAATGATTTCCACTCACTGGAAAAATTGAGTAATTGAAAATAAAAACTTCTGTTAGAATTTTAGAAGTACTGCGGAATTTATCAAGAATTCACAATATTTGAAAGAGAAGATTTTAGTTTAAACAAAACTGATATTTTAGAAGCATGGACGCAATTTGTCGGAAATTGAAGCTTTGCAGTTGAATACCATTTTCTGGTGTATTAGGATTTTCAACGGTGTCAGCTAGCTCTGTTTATTTTGGGAATTTATTGAATACTCTGACCGGTAAATACCTTAACACAATTATTTAATAGATTACAAAATGAAAATTATTTCTTAATCAAAGTCAATTTTGGAAGAACTTCAGATAATTAGTTTTCAAAAACCCTCCATAACTGGGGTTTGTATTTAAATTTTAAACGAAACACAGTTTTGGAAGGTTTTATAAATGCGCTTAACTTTAGAGAATGAGAATTAACATAAACGAAGACTATCCATGTTTTCCTTATTGCCATGACTGATAAAAAGGAGAATCATGTTTCGTTTATCAACCTTATTTGATGCTGAACGCCAATTTGCCTTGTACTGTTTTTCACTTCCAACTATTTTTTGAGTTCTGTTGAGGTTTTTCTTTACGATTGCCCAATATTTTTAAACTGGGCTTAGTTCCCAGTTATTCTTCTGGGTACCATTTACATACTATTGTGGTATACTATTTGCGGTATACCACTCCTGGGCAATTTTTACGTAGTGACAAAACAGGACGGAACAACTACGTTTCTCAAGAAATGTAATAAGTATTCCTTTACAAAAATTTCTTGGTTTACAGTGGCAGTTGTCACGAAACTTTCGTTCATTTAGCCCACAGGTACAAATCACCTGCCAAATCAGGTTTTCCGGGAAATTTGAAACTTTTTCCTGCTTGAACTTTTGTTGAACATACTTTTCCGGGAGCCGTAAATTCTTGACTTAAATTCAGCCTTGCCGTATGTTTCATAGTCCATTACGACGTAATCAAACTCGTGTACAACTTACACGCTCTTCCTTTGTCTGTTGTGTTTTGCTTATCAGCTCGATTTAGTGTCACTATAACTTTATATGCTGACAGTCTGGCTCAAATTTTTGCTGTTTGCACTGTTGTGTGGGACTTGCCCAATTTGTTTCCGATATCTCTGATGGAAAGGTTGGGATTGCGTTTGAAAATGCTGGCCACTATTCTTCCGGTCGCTGCGGCTTCCTCGGTTCGTTTTCCTCCTGATCCTGGCTTGCTAGCAGTTGTCAGACGTTCTCCGAACACTTTTGTAACATTCGTCGCGGTTGATTTGGCAATATAAAGTGGTTTTGCAAGGGAATTATTTGGATTTTGCTTATGCGCATTCAAAATTTTGATACGCTACTCTTCTTACTATGGCGCCATTTTGACAACTGACTAGAAAATGGCGAAGACAAAATAGACTCAAAATGGACGGTTAAAAATCTACGTCATATTTGGGTCGACCAAGTTTTGACCGTTCCATCATTTAGTATTTATTCAATTTTATCATTCATGATGAACATGACGTTGTGTTTAGCCATAAAGATGTTTTTCACCAGCTCCTTCAGCCGCATCGATAACGCTGCCAATTTTCTACTGTACACAACAGGGTTGCAACAATTCGAGATACACAGTCGGATCCACCGCTTAGTGGCAGGGCAATCGCATGAAGAATATCTTAAATCGGCCCTTTTTTTTAATGTATAAGTAAATTGCTACAAAATAAAAGGGACCACAAGAGTACGTGAAAATTTAACATGCCCAAGACTCCTTAAAAAATGAAAGATTCTCTCTTGTGCTAACAGAAACCTGGCTCCACCGAACTTTATCAAACCGACTTCTTCTTCAAAGGCTAAAGACCGAATACAACGCTGATATAGCTTCTTCTTTCCGTGAGTATGTGTTTCGAATTCAAGATGATCCGTCATCTTTCTGGAAATCCATTAAAAAAAGGAAAGCGTCCAATTCTATACCCGCAGAAATCTCGTTTGGAGGTGCCACTTCTCACGACACTACTGATTCTGAAAAGCTATTCGCTGGCTTTTCCCAAAGCGTTTAAACTTCGGATTCCCCACCGGATTCCCAGAATGTGGTGGAAAGTTTGCCATCTCACATGATGAATTTCTCAAGGCGAAAAAAAAGTTCACCCACAGGCAAAAGGAGCATAAACTAGTCTTTCTAGCATCTATGCTCCCAACGATAAGGTACAAATTATCACACTGTATAACTCAACATGGAAGCGTTTGGTACGGGAGATCCACGCTTTCTTCCTTCCCTTGATTCAGAGTAGTAAAGCGATTTTAGATCTTTCTGGAATCGCTCTATTTCTTGGAATCCTCTCTGCGGCACATACTACGCAGTTGGCCTGGTCGATGACAAAAAAAAAATGATGTATTCAAGAAAACATCATTTTCCAGGATGCTTTCAAGAATTGGCTGCGTTAGTATGAGATTAGATTAGATTAGATTAGATTACACGATGAATTTCTCAAGGCCTAAATTCTCAGCGGCGTCTCAGACGTTGAACACGCTCTGAGCTCTATAGACTCGTCGAACTAGCCTGGCCCGGACAAGCTGCCTCCTGCGTTTGTCAAAAGATGTGCCAATGTACTTGCAGAACCTGTTATCTATTTATTCAACCTTTCGTTGTCAGATGCATGGATGCATTTTTCCTGATGCATTGAAACTGACTGGGGTAACGCCTATACACAAATCTGCCAGCACACACTGCGTGGAAAATTATCGTCCTATTTCAATTCTGTGCTGTATCGCAAAGATCTTGGAATCGATTATTCACGACAAAATGTATAGAGTCTCTCAGTATCTCATTTCCGTTTCTCAACACGGTTTTGTAAAAAAACGACCAACCCTCACTAACCTCATGTCATACGTCAGTACTCTCAACAGTAGCCTTAAAGAGCGATGCCAGGTTGACAGTATAAACACCGTGTCCAATATATTCTCATACACTTTTTCCTTGCATTGGTGTCGTGCAACTACTCAACATGCTTCACGTATGTGTTGGTGTAGTTTTGGAACAAGACGAGAAAAACATTAAGTGATCGTCAGTCGTTGCGAATCAAAACAAACCCAAAAAAAAAGGAGAGAGTTCCTCTCCCATGTGCGCATCAGTAAACAGAGTGCACACAATAGATCGCTAAGAATAAACTATACAAGCCACAGTGGTACATGAGCGTCTTTCCATGCGTCAATTTTTGCCTGTTGAAGTAGCGGACTTGTTCCGTCGCTACAACCTACCCCGCAGTGGGATGTTAGGCAAAGATTGACGTCCATGGTTCGAGTACCATTGGATACATGCCCTTTCGCTCAATTTTCAAAAACATCTGTTAATTTTCCTACCTGCCGCACTCTGGCGGAACTTTCAACACTTTCTCTTCACATCTTTCTTTCTAGCCAAAAACATTGTTGTTCACTCTTGGTGCCTCATGGTGATGAGCGAACATCTCCTTCTACAACATAATTAAATGCAAGGTAATAGAATTGAGCGGGATCAACAATCCTTCCTGCAACATGCTTTGCTCCGTGTACCGTGGAACGATTCTGTCAGGCTACCACCCTATGATCACTATTGCATGCTGCTTGATTTAGAGACGCTGGGATCAAGAAGGATTTTATTACTAAGGATATTCTGTGTCGATCTCTCGACTGGTAATATCGATTGTGTAAATTTATTTCGACCCTCACATCACACACACATTATGGGTATCATAACCCGCTCGATTACTGCTGCAGACGTTCTAATGAAGTGAATGACAAATTTGATTGTAATATTACGAATATGACTTTTAAAAATAGAATCAGTTAAGTCACAGCCTGTACAACCCCATGTTAAAGGCAGAGGCACAAATACGTAAATATATAAACAAATTAAGAAGTAAATAAATTCAAAAAAAGTCTTTTCACTGAAACTTGCATACAAATTTAACTCGTTGAGTCGCTGATCTGAACAAAAAAAAATTATACGGCTCAAGACTGCAACAAACGGATTAGTATAATGAGATCAAACCAACCCACCGATTTTTATCTCAGTAAACTACACTCTATATCTAAAGATTTCAAAATATAGTAGGTTCGACTGAAATCGGTCAAAATATGTCTACTCGAAAGTGAGTAAAGTTACAGTTACAGTTATTTCAGTGTCCAATCTTTAATTTAATGTCAACGTGTTGACATTAAATTAAAGATTGGACTCGGAAAAAATGCGACACCTTGATTTGGGGGTAACTTTATATCACGTCGGTAAAAATTATTGAAATTTTGGGCAATACTAGTTTAGAGTGTTTTGTTCATGTGTGCAAAATTTTATCTACATTTATCACTATAAATTAGAAGAAAAATTAGTAATCTCCATTTAATTCCAACTACCTTTGCTTATCTTCTACAGATACGCGTATTTCGTCTACAATGTGCAGACTTTTTCAGTGTCTCGTACTAATAACTCGACTCTACATTTATCAGTCAAGTAGTTTTCAAGATGCATTCGAATCAAGAAGAGCTACGCCAGCAAATCTTGGGCGCGGTGATCGATAATCCTGGTCAGTTGCACAGATGGATCCGCAAAATGCTTGGAATCCACCATTCCACCGTGTCCCGCGTTGTGAGGATATTACAGGAGACGAAGACCATCGAGCAGCGCGCTGGAAGCGGCCGAAACCCGAAAACGGAATACCTAGAGAAGGCGCGGAAGATAAGGCAGTACTCTAAGAATAACCCGAACTTTTCCACCCGAGACGTGGCCAAAAAGGTCAATTCGTCGAAGTGGTTCGTCCGGCAGACCATGAAGCGGGCTGGGCTACGTGATTTTAAGGTCCGGAAGGCGCCAAACCGAACTGACAAGCAAAACACGGAGGCCAAATTGCATGCGTGGAAGCTGTACCGTGAGTGGCTGGTCAAGCCAAGCTGTCTCGTCAAGGACGACGAGACATATATCAAGGCGGACACCAAACAAATCCCCGGCCTCGAGTTTTTTGTCGGTACGTCCCGCATGGAGGTTCCGGAAAAGTTCCGGAAGAGAAAGATGGACAAATTCGCGAAGAAGTACCTGTTGTGGCAGGCGATCTGCGAGTGCGGACGATACAGCAAGCCGTTCGTTATAACCGGCACCATCAACGGGCAACTTTATCAAGAGGAATGCTTGCAGAAGCGCTTGCTGTCCTTCCTCCGCTCTCGCCGTGGTCCCACGCTGTTCTGGCCGAATCTCGCTTCGTGTCATTACGCCAAGCCTGTAACTGATTGGTACGAAGCAAACGGCTTTAATGTGGTCCCAAAGGAGGCGAACCCGCCAAATACACCAGAACTTCGTCCGATCGAAAAGTTTTGGTCGATAATGAAGAAGAAGTTAAAGAAAAGCGGAAAAACATTCAAAACCGATGAAGCTTTGAAAAAAAACTGGGAGAAATTGTGTAAGGAAGATGGACAAAGCCTCGCCCAAGATTTCATGAGCAGTGATAAGAGAGATGTACGAGCATTCAGCTTGGGGGAGGAAATTTAATAAATAAATTATGCCAAAACATAGCTAATATATAGTTATTTAATCGCTGAAAATTTACGAAGTATCCGATTTAAAATGAATTTTTGGTGATCATTTTTGTGTGTCTCATTTTTTCCGAGTCCAGTCTTTAAATTTTAGTAAACAGAGGCAATGCAGACTATTTGTCACCTTGCCACTACCAACTATCTTTACTCACTTTTGAGTAGCCCTAGGTTCGACCGTTTTGAGTCAATGGTAGTCAATTTTGGTGTATTTTAAAGTAGCGTGTAGAATCGAATCAGCCCCAGCTAAATCGAAACACTTACTGAACCAAACGATTAAACGGCGAAATGCAAATTGGCGCGAAACAACTCTTAATGGCAAACGCCTTTGTTTCTGCAGCACAGACAGCACACGAGCTAAGTCACAGTAGACGCCTCGTTCGGATGTCCGCTGCTCAATAAATCATAGTGGAGGGTGTGTCTGACTCTATCGACTTCAATCCACACCGAATAAACAAGTGAGGCTAAAACAAGGTTTTAAAGCATAAAACGTTTGAGAATAAAAAAAACATCATTAAGTCGTTCCCAATGCGTCCAACCTGCAAGGCAAACCGCACGCTGTGCCTTTTATATCCACTTTGGTGTTATGCTACATTTGTAGAAAATCTCATAAAAATACATCCCAATGCGATGGCCTAGAAACAACAGGACAAGCAATCCTCCGACTGGTAGGCATTCTGAATGCTTGTTCACGACTCTGCCCTGCGGCTGAACTGATCCGGGGGTGGGAAACTCAAGGGAAACATTGTATTTATTGTTATTGCCACCCAGAGAAGTAAACGAAAAACGTCGTCGTCGTCATCGTCTTCTTCTGGTCAAATCCACTTCTTCATGATTGGATTTCTTTTTGCTTATTTTCCATCTGTCTCGTCCCCACTGTCAGAGAAGAACGTCAATTCCCGGCGCCAGAAGAAGAGTTTCCGTTCATAATTTTAATTATTTTTCCACCAATTACCGCTAAATATTTAACGAGTCAAACTTTTGGACAATTGGTGACTTTCTTGACGGGACGCTAGCTGAATTCTCTTATTATTTTTTGTCGAATTTCCATCCCAGCGAACAACCTTCCGATGAATGATACATTGTTTCTGCATGACGTCGTCCCTCCGACCGAATCCTTTCTTTCCATGTGCACATGATGCAGCACACGACCCCATTTATTTATGGCCCCCGAAGGCGATAAACCCTTTTCTTGCGTGCCTTTTTAAAAATCTGAAAGGAATAGAGAAATCGCTTGGCCTGCTGAGCATAGAAAGGGGTAGGATTTTTAATTTTACCCCTGTTGCCTTCTTTCCTTTCCAATCGGCCGCGAGCGTGTGCGTGTGTGTGTGTGTGTGTGTGTGTATGTGCGCGCGAGTGCGTTTGAGCTCTGCCCCGGGTTTCGCCGCTTAATTATCCGCGTAATTATATTTATCGCGTAGTTTGCGAAAAATCCTGTCTGCTTGGGAAACCTCTCTCTGGGGGTTTTGCGTTTGAGTTGGCTTCGGAAAGATGGGAAGAATTTATGATTTTGATTTTAATTATGGCCTAGGCGTACGTAATTGCTGTCGCGTTCGGATGAGCTTCACTGAATGCGAATCATTCCGATTGAAAAGCGCTGAGTTGGGAATTTTCAATTGGAGCCGAAAAGTTCTGGAATTGAGGGAAAAGTTTCCGAAATTCAAACAGTTTCGAATCATGAAATCCAACACCCGTCTGTCGGATACACACTCTAACTCCATCATCCTATGCTCTAATCTAAATGTGATTATAATCCTCCGCCCAAGTGGGTAGAACTGCACAACTAAGCAGAGTTTGCAAACACACATTCAACAGAGGACCACCTTTTTCAGTTTTTGCTGTATGTCTGCCGGACTGAACATGACAATTTAATCACGTGCTGTCCCATCTTACAAACTACAACTGACCACCTGCCGGACAAATACTCCCCGGACCGAACGAGGTGGAAAGAACCGGAAGCAATATATGCTGGCTCGGGATGGAAAACAAAGAGTCGCTACTTCCAATATAAGCTCCGAGTGGCATCTCCTTGTCTGTGACACATTCTTGTTGTTGACTCACTCCTTCTAAGCAGGATTACAACTGCGGTGGGTGAGCTACAGATAGGCGTTAACACACAATACGACAACGACGACGACGACGACGTTTGAAATGTTTCAATCCTTGCTTTCGACCTCTTCCTGTGCAGTGTTTGCTTGTATATCCAACGGAATGGCCAGCGGTTGGCCACATGCACGGATGGACGATCGGACACACATGTGTTTACGGATGTTGTGCGGTCGTACATAACTTGAGGCGATTTGCAAAACGTTCGCTTTGATTTTCATGTTCCGATGAAGTTTTTGGTTCTTGCGCTTTTCGCTCCAGATTTATGTTTGCAAACAAAAACGAATGTGCAGCGGACTGTTTGAATTCGAAGGGTGAACGAAATAAAGTGGGGCGATTGTATTACTATTTTGTAGGTTTGCTGGAAGTAATATGAAAGAAGCTCTCTAAGAAACGTGCATTATTTAGTAACATGTTTACAAGTGAGTAGGGTAGAGAACGCCAATTGTTGGGCCATCGTTCCGAAAATATTAAATTTATCTCTGTATGATCTCACCATTATCGATTGACCTTAATATATGTTACGAAACTTGAGTTGAATATGATAGGGCCTGTTTATAAACCACGTAGACTTATTTTTGAACATCTCAACCCCCCACCCCCCTTCGTAGACTTTTCTCCATACATTTTTTTTGTATACCCAAGTAACAATTTTAGTTTGTAAAGGCATTTTTTTCAAATTCACTGTTAAGCTTAATGCTTATCAACCGCCATCTTATTTTGAATCAAAACTGCTGTACAACCTTTGTTTACTTAAAATTGGAGAATCTATTCAACATATACTGCTTAACAACATCTGAATAAAAGTGTTTGTTCAACAATTCTCATTTGTATTTATTAGACATCAACGTTATTTAACAATTGGTATAACCATTGTAAAGCTTCAACTCAACTCTTGAAGCACTACACAAATGAAACAGTCGTACAAGTTATGTATCAACCATTGTAGAGCTATAACTTATCTCTTATACAAACACAACGTTTTCGTATAGTATAATGAAATTAACTTTTAGAGAGCTTAATTAATTTACGATGAAATGTACTATAGCCGTTGCTGTTCATGAGACATTTTGACTAGCTTAACAATGGTTTAACAGTGATTGACAAAAGAGATTATTCCAGAACTTTATATAACGTTGTTAAAGACACCAAAATATATTGAGTGATCCTTGAAAGGACGTATTTTTTGCTTTTATTATTTATTCTCAGCAATCGTTAGTACAGGTAATTGATTATATGTGGTATATTTCTTCATATATTTGAAACAACTTTTTGAAATACAGTACCCACTTTTTTTTTTGCTCGATCTCAGACTTGAACTCATGGTCCTGGATTGAAGGCTGCCTTACTCTCCATCTTCTCCATCCTTGGTTATGTATTTGAAACAATCAAAAGACGTATATAAATCTTCAGTCTCTAATTTGCATGACATTGTTTAACAATGGTTAGTTAACAGTCACATACACATACCTTTGGGTATGAGTTAATAGGGTTTTATAATTGCTTCATAAACGTTCCACAATTAATTAAAAAACGATAGTTTAAATAACTGATTAAGCGTTGCACAATTGTCGAATAAATGTGTAACTGAAGCTTATACCACAAATCATCCATCTAATGTTTTTTAAATCCTATATAGGTTCTAGTTTAATTTCTTTGGGACTTCAATAAATATCGTTGTATAACTGAACTCTAGTCTAGTTAAGACTGTTTAAAAGTTTTTTTAAATAATTATACTAGCTGTTATATAATGATGACGATTTTGGGGTAAATGCTTTTATTGCATGTTTGTTCAGCTTTTCTCTGATGATTGAACTGTACAGTAATAAACAATATAATACAGCTTATAAAACATATTTTCAAACCAAATACAGGTAGTCATTTAAAAGCTTTTTGTTCTATTTTAAAAACTGCTATTAAAAAACACAAAACGACTACATTTTTATTCAGCTCTGGAAGCTATAATTCCATATTTTATCAACATGGGTGCTCATTAATCGCTTTGAATTGTTTGTTGGGTAGAGCGTAGACTTTTGCCAAACCGGCACTCCCAGAAAAGTCTACGTGGTTTATGAATAGCCCCATATCTTAAGTTGTGAAATTCTTAAATGTTTAGCCCCTTTGTTGCGAAAATAAAAGATGCGCTCCTGTTAAGTTTTTTTGTAGGTTAGGTTATAGGTTACTATGCACTAACGTTATATTAACAAAAACTATTTGAGATTAGTTTCTGTGTGTTTAGTTGTATATTGCCTGTATACATTCGGTGTCGCATTAACTTTTCACATCGCGTTTAAAGGGTGTCCCACATCAAATTGCATCACGAAAAATACGCTATAGAATACGCTATAGAAAATTACCTGTTGGCAACAAATGTCTTCCACGCACTGGGAGGGGATTTTAGCCATTGCAGTGTCACCGTTGAATCAGACCAGAGAAAGGATCCAACGATTTTCATATCCAAGGCTTCAATGATTTTACAATGCAGCTGAGAGGCGATCACGGCTGCGCACAGTTCGAGTTTTGGAATTAACAGCCTTTTAAGCAGTGCCACACGGGTTTTCGCGAACAAAGGCAGGGTTCTCATGTTACCTTCTGAGTCCACGGAGCGTGCGTAGGTGCAAGCCTCGTACGCAGCCTCTGATGCATCTGCGAAAGTATGGAGCTGAACTTTGGAATTTGATTGGAAAGCGTACCGATCGATCCGAAAGTTGGACAAATTCGATAGTTCATGGTAGAACAATTCCCACTTCTGCTTCAAAGCATCTGGGATTTCATCATCCCAGGAACAAGCTGTCAACCAGAGCTCCTGCATTAACATTTTGCCTCGTACGACGATAGGTGCTACTAAACGTAATGGGTCAAATATCTGAGCAATGGCGGAAAGGTTGGATCGTTTGGTAGTGCGAAAAACATTTCGGGCCACGTGATAGTTGAATCGGAATTGGTCTCGTTCTGGCTCCCAGCAGATGCTTAGGGTCTCAACAGTCTCGCCCGAGTCGAACCGAATACTCGATTGAATTCCTACGCGATCGGCTTCTAAACCTTCGAGAACCTTCAGCCTGTTTCATGTCCATTTACGAATGGGAAATCCTCCTTTTGCAAGAAGTTCTGTCAACTCGTCGTGCAATTGGATGGCTTCTGGAACGGAATCGGCTCCTCCTATAAAGTCGTCGACGTAGAACGATTTTGGCAGTGCGGGTCTACCAAGTGAAAAGGAATTCCCTTCATCGGCCGCGAGTTGTTGCAGGGTGCGCGTTGTCAAGAACGAAGACGGAGCGAGGCCGTAAGTGACTGTCAGGAGTTCATACACAGATATAGGATCGGTAGAACAGGATCGCCAAATGATTATTTGAAGCAGGGTATCGTCGAGGTGGATTAGTATTTGGCGGTACGTCGTTGCAATGTCCGCAATGACTGCTACGAGAAATTTGCGCAACCTGATCACAAGGGTCAGGAGATCATCCTGTATGACTGGTCCCACACACAGTGCAGAAGCTGTCTTGCTGGAACCGTCGAACACGAAGCGGGTTTTTGTTGTCGTGCTGGCTTCTGTTATGACCGGATGGTGTGAAAGGTAGAACACCGGCATATTAGAAGGTTGCTCTCGTTGGACAAGACACATGTGCCCCATGGATGCATACTCTTCCATGAAGTCCTCGTAATCCACCTCCAACTCAGGTCTACTGGAAAAACGTCTTTCTAACATAGTGAAACGCCGCAGAGCTGGCTGTTTGGAGTCTCCGATCATGGCATCGAAATTTTCACGCTTTGGGTAGCGCACCACATAACGTCCTTCTTTGGTTCGGGAAACGGCCGATGCGTAGTAGATCCTCACAAAATGTTTCTTCCATGGACACTGCAGGTCTGGTAGTGATCTCCTCAATCTTCGAAAATCTTTCCATGCATTCATCGAGGACATAACATGGAAAGAGTAACAGTCTTGCACGACACGGAATTCTTGGATAAGGGAACTAGGTGATCTCGATCTGCGACGATCCATCCAAACTCGCTATCTACAAGAATCGGAAGAGAATTCAAACAGTTGGATTTTGGCAGATGTGGAAAAGAAGTCAAAGAAATGCTGCGAATCCAATTTCAGGTCCACGTCACTGGAACGGTTGAAGCCAGGATCAGCTAGGAAAATGTCTTTGGGAAGCTTCCAATGGTCTACTGACACAGTACTGGTAGGAAGACTGGCCGAAATTCGGCCGCCAATCAATTCAAGCACACGAACTCGTTTTTCCAAAACTTCGACCATGCAGGAGTAGCTTTGGTCGTCGACGGATGCTGCATGATCCTCCCAAGCTTTAATTGTGTCCTCGTGAAGTTTTGGGCACAGCAAATGCTCCAGCAAAGTACTCCATGCAGTCGTAGGCTCACCCAACTGCTGAAGGATCTTCACGTGTCGCTGAAACTCATGCAGGGTAGAATGTAATGCCACTGCCCTCTCCTTCTTCAAGCGTGGCATGTCCATTAGGTCCTGCAGATGTCACTTTTTAAGCAAATACTCGTTAGAATATCGCCTAACTAACGAAGTCCACGCCAGTGGATAGTTTGCAGCACTGATTGCAATCGTCTCAATCAGTTGCGCTGCCTCTCCTTTAAGGGCTGCGCGTAAATAATGAAATTTTTGAATCACAGGCAACTCCTCGTTGACATGAATGAGGGCTTGAAACGTGTCATGGAACGTTAGCGAAATAGTAGGCAACTTCAAACTAGACAACGTGGAAGGTATTCGAGCGGGGGTTTCATGAGGGCTTGTACAGGAATTGGCGGAGGCAGTTTGGCTTTCAGGTTGGATTTAATTCGGAAAAGCTTCGGTTCAAACGAAGCATGAATACCGAGATTGGCGACTTGCACTTCTTCGAGCGATGTCCAATGCAAGTCCAGGTTTTCCAGGCGAAGTGGTACCTCGAGCTCATCCTGTCCGGTGTCATAATGGGTGATGAGCTGGTCTGCACGATTTAACTGCGCCAATAGCGTCGTCCTTCGAGTGATGAGCTGCTCTTTCTGCCTCGTGGTGGTATTTTCATCTGGCATCGTGCCAAATGGGTTACTAATCGATGACGTAGGATGAGCAGTAGAAATCAGGATCGAAATGTGTCTTGCAAACAAAAAAACCAGGTTGACCCCAATGCAACTTATTAATTAACTTGGACAGATACTAACCTCTGCCAAGGCTATTCGAGCCTTGTATTATCAAAAAAAACTGGAAGTCAGAAGCAATGGCACCTTGCGCGGCTCGAGTATTATGGATTGGAGGCAAATTTCACGCAATCTGTGCGAATGGGCACTTATGTGGCTTGCAAATATCCTCAGCTAAGCATGCAGGTTTCTCCAGATGCAGGATGATAGGGGATGATTGACGGGTTGTATTTGGCTGGTGGTGATCGTCTAGTAGGAACGGTTTGCTAGCAGCACCGATGATGTGGCGTTCATGCAAAAGGAAGAGAACCATCTAAAAGCACCCACAAATGCGCTCAAGAACGTTGGACAGGTACATTACCTTGTAACTAATGCAATAGGCCTTGATATTAGTTAGCAGCAACGGGGATCAGGAACAATGGCGGTATTCAACTCGCTTTGGACATCTGAGCAATACCCTTGGACAAAATAGGTTTTGTCTTGAAATCACAATGGTGCTTTAGATGGAATAGCGTGGATCGAGTGCCTCAAGGTAAGCGTCGTAGTGGAACATATGACCACAAGCTGAACCAGAAGGTGTTGAGGACCGTCAGGGCAAACCCTGGACTATCAGATAATGAAATCGCACAAAAATACGTTGCTGTTCGCAGTACCGTTCAAAGAATTCGCTTACGAGCAGGATATCTTTCTTATCGAGCCAGCAAGCAACTAAACAGAACGTTGAAGCAAAGTTTCGTCACCAAAACTCGAGCTCGGAAATTGTACCAGCAGGTTTTGACAAAATATCAAGGACGCCTGCTCATCGACGATGAAACTTACGTCAAAATGGATTTCGGACAGCTTCCTGGCCAAAAATTCTACATGGCGAAGGCACGAGGAGACGCAAAGACCAAAGTGTTCGTGACGAATAAGACGATGGACTCGAAGCTGTACAAGGAAGAATGCCTCAAAAACCGCGTACTGCCTTTCATTAAAGCCCATAAAGGTCCCGTGATGTTTTCGCCAGATTTGGCGAGTGGCCACCACAGCCGGGAAGTCATCCAGTGGTACCGCGATAATAACGTAGATTTCATCGATGAAAACATAAATCCACCCAACTGCCCACAGCTCCGGCGCATCGAAAAAATGTGGGCAATAATGAAGCGGAATCTTAATAACCTTTTTTTGATGTATTAAACTTATTTGAACGTTAATCCGTTACCGAGATACAGATGATTTTATTATTCAGAATTCTAAATGGACATAGCTTTACGCAATGGTGCTTTTTTTGAGGAGAACAAACTTTTGAGCACTACCCTTTTCTGAAATGTCGATTTTCATTGGCATCCTAGTGGCAATCTAACTCACCTGTTCTATGAAAACCTGCTAGAAATAGTGAACCGCCGAGCAAGCACGGATATTTCATACCGAAACACAACTGAGTTAAATTCTGTTTTATCCTTAAAAAATAAATTATAAAGAAAAACCCTTATACAAGTCGTCAATAAACACCTTCTTCTTTTCCCATTGCTGAAAATTTAATGTAAAATTGAAATCCAGGATTTTTATCATATTTCTATGTATGTCAACTCAGTTGCTTAAATTATGTCTGACACTGAACGTAGATTCAAAATTCAGACGACACCAAATCATACCGACCACCAGAATGAGACAGCAAAATCACGGAGAAGGCATACTTTAGGCAAGTAACGAGTTTTCCGATCAAAATATGGTCAAACAGTAATGTGTGTGAGTCGATCAAAGTTTTTATTTATAAGTCAAATTCTTTTTCTTTTTCAAGTTCAGTTAATACAGAATACAGGAGAAATATTCAGCTAAGCTTCCCTTTTACCGAATGCAAATTGCCGGGTCTTTCGACCCATAAGATTTTGTACAGTCTCCTTGTCTACTTTATTCGCCGCAGAACGCCAGTTTGCCTTGAACTGTTTCTCGCCCACAACAACTTTTTGAGTTTTCTTAAGGTTTCGCTTGACGATGGCCCAATATTGTTCGATTGGGCGGAGCTCTGGCGTGTTGGGAGGCTTCTTGTCCTTGGGCACTACTTGAACGTTGTAGGCAGCATACCTCTCCATGGCCTTTTTTCCGTAATGGCACGATGCCAAATCCGGCCAAAATAGAACGGAACAATTGTGTTGTTTCAGGAAAGGCAGTAGATGTTTTTGTAGGCATTCGCTCAGATTAATTTCCTGGTTGACGGTTCGGGTCGCAATGTAAACGTTGCTCTTGAAGCCACAGGTACCGATGGCCTGCCACACCAGATATTTCTTAGTGAGCTTTGACAGTTCAATGTGCTTGAAAATATATGCCAGCTCGAAGGCTTCTTTGGTGACATCTCGGACGGAGAGGCTGGGGTTCCGCTCAAAACAGCGGGCAACTCTTTTTGTCATCGCTGTGGCCTCAGGCTTTCGATTTCTCCTCGATCCAGCTTTCCTGACTGTCAACAAACGTTCACCGAACACTTTTAATGCGTTGGTTACAGTTGAATTAGCCACATTCATCAATTTCGCCAACTTGGTGTGAGAGTAGTTTGGATTTTCGCCCATGCCCGTGCAAAATTTTGATGCGTTGCTTCTCTTCCTTCGACGACATTTCGATAACAGAGATTAGCACTCAAAATCAAAATAGAGGCATGATGCTACACGCACACATCTTCAAAATTAGGGGCGTGCAAGAATTTCTAATGCCCGATGAAAGGAAATGCGTCATGTTTGAAACTGATGGCTGATGAAACCTTCATAGAGGCAAGCTTTTAGCACATTCCAGGTTATAAGTTTTACTTTGCAAGAGACAAGTTCAATGTTCCAGAGTATCAACGGAAGCAAAAAAGTCGAATTTTGCCATGAAATTCATGATTTGGCAAGCAATATTTGACGACGACTTCAACCATGCATTACTGAGATCGCACAAGACCCAATCCATTTTTTAGCCTACTCAAAACAGGCCTGGAAAGGTTTAAGGAAAACAAGGTTCACTTTGTATCCAAGAATTTTAATCCTCCAAACACCACATAAACCCAATCGAATCATAATAGGATTATTATGAAGCAGCAGATACGCAAACATCTTAAGACAGTTAAAACAGATCAAGAATTGACGAAAGCATGAGCCAATTTACAAAAACTTGTCTGTTCTAATGTTGTGCAAAATCTAGTTGAGGGTGTCCGGAAATTTCAAGATAATTGGTTAGAAGACGGATTTTTGACAAATCGCATTGAGTGTTACAATTTCAACGTCGACAACCTTTACTAATGGTTACATATTACATTGAACTAAGAAAGAGAAAAAGCCTTTTAACCCAAACAAAACTCTCGTGTCCAAACTTTGCGTGTTCAACCTTTAGTAGCCATGCTATCGCCAATTCGTCAACGGTATAGCTATTTCCAATCCCCACCAGATCATCGCGCAGCAAGTGTCCGTTTTTCTCACGCGTGACTTCACCCCCTAATCCTAGACGGGAAAAATTCCTCACACATCTACAGAACGCCATGTGTGAGCTTACGACGACAATCTCTGCCGTAATGCCAAACAATAAACACATCACTAATGAAATTTTACAATCTACTTGTTCCTAGCTGTAATCCTTCAACTAGATCCTGCTTATCCTAGTTCCCATGTAGCTATTTTCCCGTTCGTTCTCCGACACTTGTTCCGACCGAAATTGGAACGAACGCAGCCCAGCTTCTTCTTTTTTCTTTTGGTTTGTTCGGCATTAAGTGGTTGCTGATTAATCTCTTCCACCCTCTTCCTGCTGGAATCACTCGCTCAAGGAAGAGAGTACATGTGATTAGAAAATCATGTCGGAAAAAGTGGGAGTGGGACTGCCACATAGTAGCATAAATCACAATTAAAACCCAAGGACTCTCCAGACTTTTGTTTTCCAGTGAAATGGTTACACACCCATTGTTTCGGGGGGTTGGAGAAGGTAGGGAGGCGAAATATTTGTTCTGTTTCAGGCCTCGATCCTCGTGAGTAACGATTGTATCGGTACTCGAAGCAACATTCCGTGACGATACACGATGGGCTAGGTTGAAAGGGTGTACGATATGAGTGGATTGGATATATGGGCCTCTGTCTATCTCTATAATACGTCAGGCTCGGCACTGCAGCTACGGCGTGCGTAACATGAGCAGGGGATCTCCCGCGCGCCCGCTCCGTGCTGCTAATTGAAAACACTTTTGTTGATTAGTGTTTGCTTATGCAAAAATATTTTCATTAAATTCAAGTTTTAATTAAAATCTTCTTACGGTTCTACTGCTGCTGCTGTTTGAAAGATTGATTAGAGATTCATAGACACTTGCGGGATATGGTGAACAACAGTTGTAAGTGAGTCACGACGGAAGTTTTCGAATGACTGATGAGTGATTTTAAATCAATGATGTTATGATTCTAAAGACAAAAGAATCAAAAAGCCTACTACAGGGAAAAATGAAAATCCACGATCATATTCGAGAGTTGAAACGTATTGAGTGGCCGAGGTTGTATTGTCTCTTTTTGGTAGGTGCAACATGTGACAAGACAGAAAAGTTTGTTGCATACGAAGCAATAAACACATAGCGTTATGTCTCTTTCCTAAATAACAATCGGATGCTATGAAATATTATAACTTTGATTCTACTGCCATGCTATTTATCATGATTGTGTTGATAAATGATACAGATTCATTCTTTGTTGTCCCAACATGGAAAAATTAGGGCAATGACTTTATCATTCATGCTTTCGCGAGTTTGGATTCACTGATCGTGAACATATCTGAATTAACAATAGAAAAGGGCCTATCAACATTTGCAAACAAACTGAGCCTCTTTCCTCGCACAGAGCGTAGGCCACCCACGCAAACCAAAACCATCATCATGTAGGGGAAAGTTTCCTCTACACGACGATTATGTAGGTTTGCGTGTGTAGCCAACGGCTAGCGAGAAAAAGGACTCAGAAGTGTTTGTTTACAAATGCCGATTGGCCCTTTTCTATTGTTGATCCAGGTATATAAAAATATATTTTTTCTATGTTAAACAAAATCACAATTTAGCTACTTTAGTCAAGACTAGATTTGATGATATAAGTGAGTTCATATTTATGGACCGATAGAGATTTCGGATCAGAAAAAAACCGGATCGAATTTACTACTGAAGAAAAACGCGTGTTTATTGTATGGACGTTTCGTTACAATATCAATGGAAACGAAAATAGGAAGTAGTATCTGACGTCTCTGTTGTCTACAGTCTTTGCGCATCGAGGGGTAAGACAGTTGTAAAAAATTTAATACACTAAACGTAAATTGTACTCTCATTAATATTGCGTCCTATGTTGTACAACTTTAGGAACACAAGTCAGCAAACATACCAAAAAAATACAAAATGCCATTGAAACTAGTCTGGTATGTTTTGTTAGTGTCATATTGGGCATCGAAAGACTGTTCTAGGACTTAAGATTAAAATAGGAATAAAGAAATAAGATTAATAACTATCAAATATGTATCTTTGTCACATTTTTATTTACCGCTGAGAGATTCACAATCTCATTCAGTTATGCCAGTATGATGTAAAAATAAATATTGACTAAATTCTTTGTACGATCGAATATTATTATTATTGTGTATTACGTCTAAAGAATTCCCAAATATTGAAGTGTTATCAACGTACTGTCGAAGTATAGCTATTTTTTATGATTTTCTTTTTCGAAATCAACAAAAAAATGTTCTACTGATGCTAGCTTTTTTTTTCATGACTATTATCAAACATTAATTATGTATCATATCATATCATTAATTATGTATTATTCTGTGCTATTTTGATTCTATAGTTGTATCCTAAATGGATTTTAATCACAGGAATGGCAACATAATAATTTTTAACATTGGATGCAACTAAACAGTTTATGCAACTTGAGGAGGGCGGAAATAGAGGAATCATTGTTTTGATATCTTGTATCGTGTTATCTCATCCATCCCAAAATTGCCTCTTTTCTATAATGCAAGCGTTAGATCAGCTGTAATTACATGCCGTCAAAAGGGGTAACTTACAACACATCGACGCAAACGACGAAACGATTACCATCATTTTCACATCCCGCCCCTCGGCTTCCAAACGAGAATACATAACAACATGTTTTAATGCATGGCTCGAAGTTGTTTATTATTTTGTTATTAAGTCAACGCACGAGTAAAGTTTTCGAGTTTTGGCCTAAAAACAAGTTAAAAAAATCGTGCCTCTTTACACCAAGATGCTAAGAACATATTATTTAACTACATTACTATCATATAGAGTAAACAATAGTAAGCAATACTGCATAATGAAAGCTGGACTAGCTGTTCAACTGAATACATGAAAAATGATTATCGCCACTGCCGACCAGTGTGGAGTAACTTGATATTCTTTTAACCTCACTTTCTTAATAATTCATTTGCAGCCGCGAGAAAACATGCCTCGGAAGTGTCTGGAAGTCGCACCTACACAGAGACAATTTTGATAGTCGATTTTACCATTATTAGGGGTTAGGATGACTCTTGCAGTATAGTGGTTTTGAGCCGACTATGATCGTGGTAAAAACGACCATTAAAAATAGTTGATCCAACATTTTCCATAATGTTGGAATAGTCCTTGCTACACACTCAGAACATTTTACAGTATTCGGTAATTTTTTACCGAACTTTCAACAGCTGAACAGTTCGGTAATCCGATTTAACGAATTTCGGTAAAATTTGACAAGTTCCGGTAATTTTTTTACCGAAATACTGTAGAATTTCACCGAAATCCGGTGAATCAGTTTACCGATCGTCCAGCTGTTGAAAGTTCGGTAAAAAACTACCGAACACTGTAAAATTTTCTAAGTGTGTACCATGACCATAGTCAAGAATACCATGAAGTGGTGATTTCGACCATTTTCATGGATATTGTAACTATTATATGCGATAGTCATCTTGACCATGATTTAATTGTCGGTATAACGATAGAATTATTTTCAGAGTATGCAAACTTTTCGGAAAAAGCAATTACAGAAACTAAAAGTAAACACATAAGCATCTGCATGGCAGCCAGGAGGTACGGTCTGTGTCCTTCTACAATTAGCCGGAATTTGAAGAACGATTTTTTTTTAACTCCTTATTTATTCCAAATTTGACATTATTTCACATTCATATATTATCCTAGGTGCTCCTGCTTTTAAAGGTGCTTTTGAAGAAAGATTAGCCCTACAAGGAACAGTCATACGGAAGACCCCCAGTGCTCACGTCGGAAGAGGAGAAAAAGCTCGTGGATGGGCTCCTGCTGGCTGCTGAATGGGGAATGCTTTTCCATCGAACGGATATGCGATCTGTTGTAAAGCGCTTCTTTTAACGTTTGAATAAGGAAGATACGCTATCCAAGAACAATTATCCTGGAGTTGATTGGTGTAATTCGTTTCTGAACCGGCACATAGAACTGAATACCCGCTGTTGTGAGAACATTAAGAGGGCAAGGGCTGCTGTTTCAAGATAACAAATTGGAAGCTATTTTGACAACTTGGAAGTGTCTTTCCGGACCTTATTATCAACTATGACGAGACAAACTTGACGGAAGATATGGGTCGTACTAAAATCATCGTTCGACGTGGAGCAAAGCAAGGTTGCGGCTTATCATTTTTGACTTATCCATATTCAGGTACGATATATTTGCCGATAGCTCTTCTCAGAAGCTCAATTTTAAAATATAATGTATGATGAACTTATGGTGCTTGAGTAGACCTACAACTTAGTCTAACAATACATAGCTCTATCTCTTATATCTGAGGAATAAGAGCGTATATTCGCAGTGATCTTCGCGATGAAATTCGCGGTGAAGATCACGCGATTATCATCGTGAAGATCACTGTGAATATACGCTCTCGTGTCGAAGATATAGGAGTTAGAGCAATGTACTTTTCAACAAAGTTGTATGTCTACTCATGCACTACAAGTTCATCATACATCATATTATCAAATCGACCCTCTGAAAGGAGATATTGGCAAATGAGTATGCCTGAGTCAAAAATGATAAGCCGCAACCCTGGAGCAAAGCACGCAAAGCGGATTATGGATTCAACTAAAACTAGTATGTCAGTGATGTTTGCGGGAACAGTTTCCAGAAAGTTACTTTACCATTTTTGACATATGTTTCGTCATCCATTAAAATACAGCCATTAAATTTCGTCAAAACTCGTTCGTATTGTTATTGTGCTCGCTTTTTGGCTACTAAATTTTGTTTCAGGGAGTGATTCAAAACACAAAAAGACTCATACCCTTCTCTTGAAAGGATGCTACGCACGGTGGAAAAGTTCGCACGGTGAAATTGTATTTTTCTGCCAAATCACGTATCTCAACACCTTTCTCCTCACTTTTGTGTCCCTAGTGTCACTTTTATGATAGATACGCTGTGCTCAATCCGCACTCAGAGTACCCTTATAACGGTTGATTACAAGACACACCGTTGACTTTGGGATTTTTAACACTGTTGCTATTTTTGAGGCAGACCACGAAGGATTCTCTACACGAAAATTAAAAGCCATATTCACAGTTAATAAAAAAAATGTAATTTTCAATTTATTTACATGCACATAATTGGAGCATTGAAAAAGATTCAAAGTTAAAGTCAAAAATAAAATTTCCTTGAATTGAAAAATGCATGGCACTTTATTTTTACACGAATTGAAAACATCTCATGTAAATTTACACGTTATTGAATTTATGCATGCTCTGTCAAATACAAAGTTCATATGTATAAAATCAGTTTAAAAATATCTCGTGAAATATAAAACCCGAGCATAACGATTATTTTTTTTTATCATTATGTATGAGTGTGTTGTATTATGTTGTATTCTCGCAAAATGCGTGCAAAAACGCTAATAGAACTGCTAGGTTTCGTTAAATCTTTTCGATGTCTTCAATGATGTCGCAATGAGTGTGCAAATTACCCATATAACCCATGTTACTAAACTTCTTATTCCGAAGACTTCGTTTCTCAATCGAAAATAAAAAATTAACACTGATCTCCAGGTTTTGTTAATAAACACTTGAATCAAAGAAAAATACCAGTTTCACAACATGGCTGTAGATTTTTTTCCCCGTGGATACTTAATTTTTCCGGATTATAAGTTTGTCTACGATAGAATTACAAACTAGCAACTGGAATTTTGGCTTAGTTCGTGTCAAGTGTTGGGAAACGAATGACAGCAGGATAAAGCAACAACAAAATCGGCGCCATGATTCATTGGTTTCAGCGAACCAACATATAATTTTACACGTTCATGTAAACTTTCGTTCTAATGAGTTGAAAAAGGAGTACGTTTTAATTCATTTTCACAGCATATCGTAAATATACGTTGTGGAAAAAAAAATTACAAAACAAATGCGTTTTTTAATGTTTTTCAACGTTTTGCTTATGTAAAGGGCGATACGGTCAAAATTTGGTCAATATCAACTTGACGTATTTCTTTCAATTTTGCATTTAAAAACCTGAACACCCTCATTTTGAAGGTGTGTGTGTAGAATGTTGCTCCTATTTTGATTTTGGAATTCACTCTTCAGTTGTCAAAATGCCGTCCAAGCAAGAAGAGCAGCGTATTAAAATTTTGCTCGCGCATCGCGAAAATCCGAGCTACTCGCACGCAAAGTTGGCAAAATCGCTAAAAGTTGCCAAATCAACCGTTACAAATGTAATTAAAGTGTTTGGGGAACGTTTGTCGACAGCCAGGAAGTCTGGATCGGGGGGAAATCGAAAACCGGAAGCCGCTGAGACGACAAAGAGAGTTGCCGGTAATTTCAAGCGAAACCCTCACCTATCTCTCCGAGATGTCGCAAATAAGCTGGGTGAATCGTCTACAACCGTGCATCGAGCCAAAAACGAGCCGGACTATCGACTTACAAGAAGGTAGTGATTCCAAATCGCGATGATAAACAAAATACGACGGCCAAAGCGCGATCCCGGAGGCTGTACACGACGATGCTGACGAAGTTTGACTGCGTGGTAATGGACGACGAAACCTACGTCAAAGCCGACTACAAGCAGCTTCCGGGACAGGAGTTTTATACGGCAAAAGGAAGGGAAAGGTAGCAGATATTTTCAAGCACTACGAAACTGTCAAAGTTCGCAAAGAAATATCTGGTTTGGCAAGCCATCTGTACCTGTGGCTTGAAAAGCAGCATTTTCATAGCTTCCGGGACTGTCAACCAAGAAATTTACGTGAAAGAGTGTTTGAATAAACGTCTGCTGCCTTTCCTGAAGAAACACGGTTGTTCCGTACTGTTTTGGCCGGATTTGGCATCTTGCCATTACGGTAAAAAGGCCATGGAGTGGTACGCCGCCAACAACGTGCAGGTGGTTCCCAAGGCCAAGAACCCTCCCAACAAGCCAGAGCTCCGCCCAATTGAGAAATACTGGGCTAAAGAAGACCAAAAAAACTGCTAAGGACGAGCAGAAGTTCAAGGCAAACTGGCTTTCTGCGGCGAAGAAGGTGGACAAGGTGGCTGTACAAAATCTGATGGCAGGGGTCAAGCGTAAGGCCCGGCAATTCGGATTTGGAAAAGCGGAAGCCTAACTGAATATTTTTCCTGAATTTTATACTAATTGAACTTGAAAAAGAAATTTAATTTGATTTTTTAAATAAACGATTTCACCGATTTACACGCGTTTTCCCTTGACCAAATTTTGACCGTATCACCCTTTACATGATCTTTAATTGAAATTTCTACCAATACAAGGTAATACATTGATGTAGTTTCCAAATTAAGCCAGTTTACATCACGTGTAACTTTCATAGTTTTTTGCTGTGTAGATGATTGAGCACAATATTTTTTTTTCTCAATTTCCATGATCCGTAATTTCTAGATACGTCAATCAATCGAGACAAACTTTTTCTTAATTGCTTCGTCACTGAAACATCAACAAATTCCTATAACTAGAAAATAGAAGAAAAATTAGTATTTTCCATTTAATTCCAACTACCTTTGCTTATCTTCGACAGATACGCGTATTTCGTCTACAATGTGTAGACTTCTTCAGTGTCTCGTACTAATAACTCGACTTAAAGAAAACCTTCGCCACCTGCCGTATATATACTATTTTCTAAATACAAAGCGTTTAACTATTATTATTTTGCTTATACCTATCTTATTATTATTTTGTTTATATCTATCCTGAGTCAAAAACAAATGTACTTTATATCTACCTCCCTTTTTTTTCATGTATACCTAACCTACCCTTCATGTATACCTAACCTACCGCTTCGTCGGGTTTGATGTCGTTTGGGTATTAAGTTGAAGAGCCATGTGTAACCATTGCCTTGGTCTTTGTTTAGTAGATTTGTGTTCTGTTGTTTGTTTATTTCTAAGCTTTCTGCGACGTCTAATTTCCAGGGTGTAGATGTAGTCCGTAATATTGTGATGTCATTTGTCGTTATGTCGTGATTTTCCGTGAAGATGTGTTCTGCGACTGTTGATTTGAAGTTATGTGAAATTCCTTTCTCGTTCTGTTTGACAGCCTTAGTCACCTCCGCTAGATGCTCCTTGAACCTTGTTGCCAAGGTTCTCTTTGTTTGACCTACATATATTTTGCTGCAGTGTTTACACTTGATTCTGTATACCCCTGCTCTTCCTAGGGTGTCTACTGAATCTTTGGTGGAGTTGACCCTTCCTCTCAATAAAACTGGAAAAGCCAAAGAATTAGCATACAATGACAATCATATCTTGAGAAATCCGCATGGTTCAGAAAAGACAATGTTGCCCATGATGATCCACAAAGCGTTTTATGGTATAAACAAAGGCAGGCAAGTTTGTGCAAGCGCTTGGTAGCACAAAGGTTCCTCGAAAAAAAAATTATCGCTATGTGCGCTATTGGCCACTGTGGGATGAATGGTTACAATCTCAGGCCATGAAGTAGGTGATCTCGGTTCGAATCTCGGTTGCGTATCGTGATCGTTTTCTGTTGTGAACCGTATGCTCGCATATTACGCTTAACTCTACTCATTAGGTTCTGTACAATAACTGGCTGCAGCTTCTTATGTACGGAAACCCACTTTTTCTTCATGTTTTACTCAGATTTGACTTCCTTGGGATGCTTCCGTAGTGCTTGCTTCATAATGGCCCAATATTTTTCGATGGGACTTAGCTCCGGTGCGTTGAGGGAGTTCATGACCTTGGGAACTAAAGTGACCCTGTTGGCTTCGTACCACCCCAGAACAACATTTGAATGAATTGTGGCAAGAAGCTAGGTCCGGTCAGAAGATCGTAGGGCCGTCGTGTTGCTCCAACAGAGGATGCAAACGCTTCTCTAGACACTCCTTGAGGTAGATCTCCCTGTGTATAGTCCCAGTAGTCACGAACGGCACACTACGTTTGCCACATGAGCAGATTGCTTGCCAAATCATGTATTTTTTGGCAAACTATGAAAGTTTCTGCTTCCCTACTTCCTGCGGAACATAATACTTGTGCTGGGCGGTGCACAATAGTAGCCTCGGAAGCTGCCGTAGGTCCGCCATCAATGAGATGATGACAATGAGACAATGAGGCTTCGTCAGCATCTGGGTGTACATATTCCGGGCCCGTGACTTTCCCACCGTATTTTGCCGTGCGTCACGATTTGGAGCCTTCTGCACTTTGTTCGTATGCAGTCCTCCCGGTCTTTGGCTCTCTGAACGAAAGACTTGAACCGATTCATCTCTTTGGGCCTGACTGAAGCAGCGGAATTCCGCTTAAACGCTCTAACGACACATCCGCTCGATGCGCAGAGTTTCGTAGCAACGTTTAATCACACGACTCACCGTTGACTGCACTGACTGATATCCCGATTAGAGGGCTGAGGATTTTCCAGGTGCTTGCGCAAAATCGTTTCGTGACGTTGCTTTTCGGGTGACGCCATATTTTCCAATATTCGAAATACACTCTAAACTACTTCTACACAAATTTTCAAGAGTAAATACTAAATGGGTTATAAATTGAGCCTCTCATCCCTGTCAGGTTGCTCCAGGCTCTTGAGATAAATGGTTTTGGAATGCAAAGATGATTCCAAAGTGTGCTGAAACTATAAATTGCTTCGAGGATGGAAAATTGTATGATATGATTAACAGGTTGCACCCCCTCAATTCGCTATTGTCAAAATGATAACATTGCCCAGGCTACGCCAGCCAGCGTCTCCATGTTTCAGCTGGCAGACTTTTGTGGTCATATGACCCGTGGAAGCATGAGTTAGGAACTTGTGAGGACCAGGGTCGGTCGCAGCTCGTTTCGAAGTTGTCTACTCACCATTTGAAGCCCCCTCTATGTCATTCGAAATTTGAATGAATTGTTCAAAGTAAATCTTGCAGCAGTACTGATACAATGCATTTTTTCACGCCTCGTAATCGAATTTTGTTGATGAGTTTATGGATGTTGTTTATGATACAACTAAACGTGCAGCGCGTTTCATAACAGAGTCCGTTTATGTTTATGAATCATTTAGAATGTTTATTTATAATTGTCTGGTGGATCGTTTATATTTATAATCGACTCAGGTAAGAGTTCTTACTGGTTAATCACTAGGGGTGAAACTAGTGTAGAACTGATTGAAAAGAATGAGCGTCGTTGCATAATTGAGCGTTTCAAACTATCGGTAGTTGCCATACCGTATTTTGTAAACCTCAGAACATTTGGAGCATTTCCAGTTGAAATCAGCCGAACAATGGATGATTCTTTGCACATGGTTTAGGTATGGGAAAACATTTTTTATCCTTGGTCAATTTTTTTTTCAAATTGCGCATGTAATGAATTTTAACAAGCGCGTTAAATTCCCCTCGTTCAATTCCAAGCCAAAGAAGGCGTAAACAACGAAATTGTTTGCAATATTTCATGCGCCATACAACAATTTTTGCAATCTTCCATGCAACAGGCTAGATTCAGGCGTTGTCTGGCTAAAATTTACATTAAAAATCAAACATCAGCCGAATCTAGCATTCCCTTTATGTGAAATTGTGTCGGAGAATAAATTGTTGATAATCAATGGAGCTGTGTTTAAAAAAATCATAAACTTAAAGCAAAATTATTCTTTTTTCAAAACCTTTAAGAATAAAATTTGAAAATGGTTACTGTCTATCTGAGGGTATGATTTTTTTTTCAATTTTCAGGGTTACATTTACAGGTTGATTGAGATTGATTAATTGATTTTCCAAGTCAGCAGGTTCTCAGGTTCTGAACGGCAAAATTCTCTTGACGAGCAACTTTCTAAATGTCGCCGGTTTCGAAATAGTTTGAATAAAATGTTGAAAAAAAAAAAAGTTTTTTAATAAATATTGAGTTTTTTATTCAACCAATAAGAAATCCTTATTATTATGATAACTTATCATAATAATGAGAATACAATTTTCCAGTAGCTCTACGGTAACACTTCGTTAAACCCTATGGGGCTGTCCCTTGTTGATTTTATGTCTTCAAACTAATTGAACATGTAATGTCTTGGATGAATAATGAAAATGAATGAATATTTGTGTTTCGATCTGCACAAAATGGGCATCCGCTTCAAGTGCCAATCATGCCCCTAATACCCTTAATAGTTGATAATAGCAGACACGATCGTCGTGAGTTCTACTATCCTAGGAAAAATAATCTACTCACACCCTTATTCAAAAAAAAAACCTGCACAACATCCGGTTCGAATGAATTCTACCGCTGCCGACTGTTAACTATTTGCTGAAGCGCCTCCTATCCCTTCGCTAGTATTTCCCTAGAAATCGCGAATAGACGACTTTGAAAGCGGCGCATGAATTTCGCAGTTCAAGACAGTTCACGACGCAATTTGATGACCGCTTCGACGCAATCCTGCAGACCAGCCGCGTTCTTTGTCACGCCTATCGATCGCACAATTGGACAAGATGATCGAAATCTTCGTCTTCAGATGAATCGATACACGTGCAGAACACCGATTTCCCGAGCGTAAATGAGAGAAACTCAGTATTTTTAACCGCATGATTCATTCGCCTAATCGCTCATTAGCTAAACCAGCGCGAAGGGGCGATGGTGCCGAAAGTGAGTGAGACTGAGACGGATGGTGGGTGGCGGTTGGTGGGCAGGTGCGATTTGGATTCCGGCTGTTTAGCAAAATCGCTTACCGCCGAGTATCAGTCACCGATCAAAACTTGCCCGCGACGGATTCTCCACGCGAGGTTCGCAAAACTTCGGTTGCCAAAAGAAGTTCCGCCGGTTCGCGCCCTCGCCAAAAAACGAGGAGGTGATCGCACTTGAGCTCCCCTTTCACCACCTTCTATTTTTGAGCGCGTATTGTTCGAGTGTTAGTGTTAAGTGGTATTTTTAGCAGCGATGATTTTGATTGTTGTGCTTTTGTTGACAAGTTCAACGCGGTTGTCTTTGACGGCCGACGGGTTTAGGTTTCCCAGTGAAATTGATTCACCCCCGGAAGTGTACATCGATAGGATAAGCAGCTTCGATAAGTGGTCCAGTTATTATGCCAAAGTTTCGCAGCACAGCCAGAAGTTAGTGTTCCGAGACAAATACGGTAAGCTTCGTGGTTTGAGGTTTTGTGCCTAAAATAAGATTGTGTTTCAGTGCCTAAGCAAAAGTTTGGTCACAGAGAAGCTGGTAGGTTTGAGAGAAAGTTTCAACCATAGGGGTAGTTATTGTTAGGCCTAATTTGTTTGCAATTGAAATGAAATCAGAAACTGATTTCATTTGAAAGAAAACATTTTTGAATACTATAGACAAAATGTTCGTTACATTTGGACCTAATTTTCCATTGAAAAGAATCTATTACATATAAAGAAGTAAATCATAATCTTATTTTAACTACTCAAGTAGTGTCTAAAATTCTAAGATGCAAACAAATTCGATATCAAATTTAGTTTATGCCTTGCTGTAATTTAGCATTCACTTTTCTTAGAGGATTGTTGTTTTCTTTCCATTGCCTAGGTAGAACATTAAGTCAAGTACGAATTTTGCTATAAACATGTAAAAGGAACAGTAAATTGAATTTTCAGTTAGATCTTACAGTGAACGAAACGGAAGCTTTAAATTTGATCCCAAGTTTGCTCATTTAACCGGTAAAACGACCAAAACTGCAGCAACAGGAATCTTTATCAGCAACATCCTAAATTGTTTTCAATTTGATCTTTGACTCTACTCGGGTATTTATTTTGACTATGATCATGAGCATACGCATATTGAACATCCGTGTGCAATTCGTGTGAACCAACAAAATGTTACTTGTGAGTGTGATAGTGGTTTTTCATAGAGAAAACAAACTTAGTTCATAGCAACGCTATTGAGTCGATTTTGACCTTTTAAAATGTGCCAGTGCAGACTTTGAAATAAACATTAAAATTCAAGTCTGCACATAAGCGGAGCAGTCGTTATCTATTCGAATCTAATCTCACACTAACGCAGCCAATTCTTGAAAGCAACCTGTAAAATGATGGTTTCTTGAATACATCATATATCTTGTCATCGGCCAGACCAACTGCATATTATGTGCCGCAAAGAGGATTCAAAGAAATAGAGCGATTCCAGAAAAAGTGTCTGAAATCGCTCTACTACGCTGAATCAAGGGAAGGAAGAAAGAGTGGACCTCCCGTACCAAACGCTTCCATGTAGAGTTAAACAGTGTGATAATTTGTGCTTTATCCCTGGGAGCATAGATGCTAGAAGGATTAGTTTATGCTCCTTTTGCCTGTGGGTTGAACCAAAAGCCTGGCAATAATTGCCAAGGTTATAGCACCTTATCTCGGTCACTGAAATGGAGATTGAAATTTAAAATTTACATCATATTACATTTAGTTATTGTTATAAAATAGTCTAATAATACAATATACACTGAGATTCTCTCTCTCTCTCTCCCTCTCTCTCTCTCTCTCTCTCTCTCTCTCACACACACACACATTCCCCACGCAAAATTCATATAAAGTTGGATCTGTTTGGTTCACAGTTGGAAAAATAAAAATGAAGGATGAAATTTTAATTCTCAGATTAATCCTTTTCTTTGACCAACAACAGGAATTGCTTTAATTCAATAATCTATAGAAGCAAAACTAACAGTTATCGAGAAGCATTTTTCTATGGCATCAAGTCCACTGGCCTTCCTAAGCGGACCCTCCGCGTCCTACTCCTTTAACCTTAGGCCTTAATTCCTTTTCAGTATCTGTCCTGAGTAACACTTTAAGATGACCCTTGTTCAGTTCGAAAGTTCTGATCCATAGCTAAATAACATGTTGTTAGATACATTAATTGTTATGTTATTTATTCTCCGTGCGAGGAGTAACGATTTTGATGTAGAAGGAGATGTTCGCTCATCACCATGAGGCACCAAGAGTGAACAACAATGTTTTTGGCTAGAATGAAAGATGTGAAGAGAAAGCTCAGTTTTCAAAAAACATCCATTAAATTTTCCTACCTGCCGCACTCTGACGGAACTTTCACTTTCTCTTCACTTCTTTCATTCTAGCCAAAAACATTAATGTTCACTCTTGGTGCCTCATGGTGATGAGTGAACATCTCCTTCTACATCATGTTGTTAGAGTGTGCTTTGACTCACAGTCATGACCAAAACACTCATCCTTTTCAGTAATGCAGCAAACAATAAGATTATTAATGATGCCAACAGTACAGGTGTATTTGACTTCTAATCGATGACAATTAGAGAATAATGAAAGAATTGTCAAGCAAATGAAAACTTTCAGTCGTTTCTCTAAATCATTAATATCAGGCACTAGTAGTTTGTTACAAGCTTCGTCTAGTGAATTGCGGCTAAACCCGCCAGTATTACACCTCTTTCAGTGCCTTAACTTAAACGTACTACGACGCGGCAATATAAAGAAAGCAGATTGTGATACTATCACTACTGATGATGTTATTGGTCTCCCATGCGACCTTCTGCATGAGATTAGCCCTCTCACCTACGAGAAGGTGACAACCATGATCTTCAAGAGGGCACATAAGCAAAGCGGCCCTGAAGACCTAAATTAACGTATGTTTTCAAAAGTACATGACAGTAAAAACTTTGATAATCTGCATTTTATGTCCTAAAAGTAGGTCTTGAAACTTACACTGATAGGCAAAATAAAGTGCCCACCTCTTCGTTTTTTCAATTTCTCTCATTTACTTAGTTCAAATTAAAGTAAACACAGTGTAGTTTTTTCTCTTATTTTATTTTTTATATTCTTTTAAAGTTTCACTTATGGAATACTGAAAAAAGGAGTTTTACTTAAAGAAAAAAAAATCAATTTGTGTTGAAAAAAAAACAGTGACAAAATAAAGTGCCCACTTCAAAAATCGATGTTTTCGATAAGTTTCCATTGGAAGACCCCTCGATTGTTTATGTTTTGATATTTTGACATGTTTTGAAGCAAACGGCTCAACCTGGTGCATTTGTATACGTGATCGCATTTGATTCAATTGAAGAAAATGGAGAACGCAGTGCTTTCGAAAGCAATTCCCTTGTGTATCCGAAAATTGGTCGTTCATGATGTGCAAAACGGTGAATCGCACCGGGCTGTCGCTAAGAAGTACAGTATCAGTAAGGCAGTGGTGTGGTGGATCGCCCTGGCCGAGGCAGGAAGCGGAAAACGGATGCGAGAACGGACACCAAGATCATGTGCGAAGTCAAGAAGAACCCGAAGGTAACTGTCCGCGAGATCCAGGAAACTCTTCAGTTATCAGTTTCCGGTCGAACTCTTCGTCGCCGTCTCGTAGCACAGTGGTTGAATAGCAAACTTGCCCGGAAGCGCCCATTTATCAGCAAGGCAAACAAAGCCAAACGGCTTAAGTTTGCTAAGGAGCATGCTGATAAGCCCCTAGAGTTCTGGAAAACGGTTCTCTGGACGGACGAATCAAAATTCGAGCTGTTTAACCGAAAGCGGCGGGTTCGTATTTGGTGCAGATCGGGAGAGGAGCTTCAGGAGCGCCACATCCAAGGCATCCAAGGCGGAATGTGGAATGGCCTCCACAGAGCCCCTCAATCCGATCGAGAATTTGTGGGCGATTCTCGATACCAGGGTTGACAAAACTGGTGTTACCAATAAAAATAACTATTTTGAAGCCCTGGAGCGCGCCTGGGAAGAGCTAGATCCACAGCACCTAAAGAACCTGGTCGAGAGCATGTCGAAGTGCCTGCAGGAGGCCCTGAAGGCCAAAGGAGGACACATCAATTATTGAAATGCTTTTATTTTATTTTAATTTATGTTTTCTGTAGCCTAAATGAAGTGGGCACTTTATTTTGTCACTGTTTTTTTTTCAACACAAATTGATTTTTTTTTTCTTTAAGTAGAACTCCTTTTTTCAGTATTCCATAAGTGAAACTTGAAAAGAATATAAAAAATAAGATAATAAGAAAAAATACAGTGTGTTTTCATTAATTTGAACCAATTAAATGAGAGAAATTGAAAAAAACGATGCGGTGAGCACTTTATTTTGCCTATCAGTGTAGAATCAAATGTTAAAAATAATCTTAACTTCAATATAATTTTGAATACGTTCTACCCCAAGAAACATTTAAAGTTTTATGGTTTCCTACAAGCGTGTTCTAGAACGACATCCATGAAATCCTGGGCAAAGCATATTTGTTATGTTTGCTTCTCCCACAACCCCATGAGCATTAAGATTAGCATTAGAATTGACGTTTGCACACCTCGTGGATGGAGCTACGATGAGGAATAATTCGTTGAAGACATTGCAGGAACCAGATACTGGAACGTTTTTTCACGCAATAATCTTCAGGAAAACACTCCTCGATCGCTCACCTGGCCACGTCCATGCATCCGTTGGAGATAGGGAGGGTTTAGTATCTACCTTAAGAAGACAAGGGAAATCCCTGTAGCCTCCAGTAGATATCAAAGGAAAGTTGAAATGAATAGTCGGAGAGAATAGTTAACATAATGCCCTGTTTGGTGTACAGAACAAAAATGTATTAAAAACTGTCGTTGGGAGCATTTTGTCTAAGAAGGTTAAGTGATGCTCCATTTCTCTTCAAATGGTTGGGTCTTTGGCATTAACTATAGTCCTAGCCCAGTACATTATTACTGACGGCAACACTAGTGGCTTCTCTCCAAAATGGTAAAGAAACAGACCAGCCCTGGGACCTGCTAGTTGAAGTTGAAGCTACCTCAAAGTTTTGCCAGCTCCCTGGGCAATCCAAATGTTTACAGTAGTTCAGTGTTTATTTCAGCTTACATACGTCAGTCAAAATTCTGGATGAGTTTGAGTAAAAAAAACATTTCTGTTCGAGGTGTTGCCAAGACGCTGGATACTTCTAAAAAAGACGTGCCAAGGCAAGAATCCATCTAAAAATCTTCAACAAGCAGAAGATGCCAAAACGGAGTGAAAAGCTGGCTGCAACCGTTAAACCGTGGGCTTGGAATCTGTATGACGGTCTACTGTGTGGAAAACTGCCATATATTGTCATGGATGATAAGACCTGTGTAAAATTGAACAATGAGACGCTTCCAGAAGATCAGTATTACACTGCAGTGCTAGTCAAATACTATTTATTTGTACTCAAATGAGCTGAAAATGAGGACAATCTCTACGGATTAACCAACTATCTCATAAATTTGAATTTTTAAATGACAGTTTTCTCTTGACCAGAGCAACTTTTTTATTGTCAGATCAATTAATTACTACATTAGCACTACACGTTGTAATTATGATAAAGGAGGGCAGCAAGACTCTTCGATTTACACTATGCAGAAAAATCATTTTGGATGAATTAAAAATGACTTTTTGATGTTTGATGATCACGAGCGATTTTAACAAAGCTGCCCGAGTAAAGGGTGATCCGATCAAAATTTGGTCAAACCGTAATGTGTGTGAGTCGATGAAAGTTTTTATTAATAAGTGAAATTCTTTTTCTTTTTCAAGGTCAATTAAAAAAGAATACAGTAGAAACATTCAGCTAAGTTTCCGCGAATGCGAATTGCTGGGCCTTCCGTTTAACACTTGCCATAAGATTTTGTACAGTCTCCTTGTCCACTTAATTCACCGCAGAACGCCAATTTGCGTTGAACTATTTCTCGCTCATAACAGCTTTTTGAGTCTTCTTTAGGTTCCGCTTGACGATGGCCAAATATTGTTCGATTGGACGGAGCTCTGGCGGGTTGGGAGGGTTCTTGTCCTTGGGCACCACTTGAACGTTGTTGGCAGCATACCACTCCATGGTATTTTTGCCGTAATGACAAGATGCCAAATCCGACCAAAATAGAACGGAACAATTGTGTCGATTCAGGAAAGGCACTCGCTCAGATAAATTTCCTGGCTGACGGTTCCGGTCACAATGCAACCGTTGCTCTTCAAGCCACAGTTACAGATGGCCTGCCACACCAGATATTTCATTGCGAACTTTGACAGTTTAATGTGCTTGAAAATATCTGCCACCTTTCCGGTCCGGTTGGCTATGAAATTCCTGTCCAGGAAGCTGTTAAAAGTATGCCTTGACGTAAATTTCATCGTCTTGTACCACGCAATCAAGCGTCGTGTAAAACTTTCGCGATCGTGCTTTGGCCGACGTGATTTGTTTATTGTCACGATTTGGCAATCGTTCGAAACTGCGCTGCCGGAAGAGCGCCAGCTCGACGAAACTCCCCTCGAGAACTGTTGGAGCACCGTAAAAACAGCTATCAGCAGCGTAGCGGAGAACGTCTTAGGTTATGTGAAACGAAGCCGACAGAACAAGTGGTGTGACGAGGAATGTCAGCAGGTGTTGAATGAGAAGAACGCAGCGCGGGCACTTATGCTGCATCAAGCTACCCGTCATAGTGTGGAAGCGGTGACAGCAGACCCAACTCTTCCGGGAGAAAAAGCACCACCAGGAGGAGGAGGAGTGTGAGAAACTAGAACAGCTACACCGCTCACATGAAACGCGAAAGTTCAACCAGAAACTCAACGCATCCTGCAGAGGCTTCGTGCCGGGCATTATGGAGGGATATTGTGTATCAGGCTATGTTATAGTATTGTGACGTTATGAAATGTAAATAAATACATAATGTGGTTTGTTAATTGTTACGGTAGCTGCTAGGTAGAGAGTTTATTAAAGTATAGCTACAAACCAAATTAAAGCGTCGGACAAGGAGACGTATAATCGGTATGTATGAAGGAAGTACAGTTAATAGGAAGTAGTTAATTAACCATCGGCTCCTCAACGGATTTGCAGTTGAGCCTACCTAGCGGCCACCAATCGAATGGGAAAAACTGAGGAACCGTCTGAGAAACATACAAGCAATTAAGAAGACGACGGTTTTAGGAACTTTTCCATTTCTGTATGACGACGAGTGACGAGCTCATAGTTTTTCGAGCACTACTCAAAAAAAACCCATCGTCAAAATTTCACCAATGTAAGCCTATGAATTAGTAAACAAGAAAATACGTTTTTCAAAACCCTTCGTGACTCAGAAAATTATTTTTTCAGCTTTTCCAAGCAATCTTCCCTCACTGTGGAAAATTTTGGAGGAAAACTGGCAACCCTGAACCCTTCAATATTGTTCTCCGTTCCTACATCCATGAACCCCACGCGTGGGCAAAGTTTCGTTACAATCCGAGACCCTTTGGCCCAAATCCTTACGATAATAAAAAAAAACTGCATTTGGAGTGTTCATTCACAGCCCTATTTCTGCGACATCTATGTTCATGAAAAACTCGTTTCATTTAGCAGACTCGATTAGTTCTGAGAAATCGGTCAGCCATTTTATCTAACGTTTGTGGTGCGAAAATTAGTATTAAGTATTTGGATTTGGATTTATATTGGCACGCATCCTATAATCTGTTTTTACTGCCACGAACACGTTGCAATTAAAAAATAGAAAAATGAATGAGGATTTTTGCATCAATAAACAATGTAACTGACAAAATCTATGAAATGCAAAGCTAGATTTGAAGCTATGTAAACCAAAATCTTCCAAAAAGAACCAAATTCCGTAACATAAACAGAAAAGTCGGTTTGTTTGACAGCGTTCGGAAATATTTGAGTAAACCGATGTTGGGTTATATCTGATAGATCATTGCACCGAATCTATTAACCTCACTTTTTGACAGTTCAGGAGCTTGTTTACATGGTGTTAGAATTTGGACCGATCAAACGAAATTTTTCATTGGCTTTTTCCGGATTCTGTACGAGTAGATTCAGAAATGATGTAAAAATAAGCACAGGTGTCTGTTTTTCGGCAAGTTAAATTCAATCGTAACAAATTCTGAGCACAAAATCTCAAACCGATCTTACCGAAAATATTCTAAGTCCACGTAAACAAGCTCCCTGAACTGTCAAAACTGCATTGATGACGCCTTCGTGCAATGATCTATTGGATTTATTTTTTGTCAACCGATATTTTCGGTAAAATTTGACAGATGGTGAGAAGGTAAAAAATCAACTAGAACTCGGTTGTTCAATGTTGAACCACGGAGACTATCAAGTGATCAGCAGATAATGAATTTTACATAAAGTCTGGTCCACTTGCCACAACAGTATTAGTGAAATTAGCTAAATTCGCCAAGGAAACTTATACCACTGCGCTCCTGATGCAAGCTACACAAGTGCACGAAAAGTGCTACGTCATACTATTTATTTTAATTCGATCGCTTCGTGATTGTTTATTGTGTGCGCTATTAAACTTAATTTTTCAACCGATTCCAGTCTATCGACGACGGAAAATTCTATAAATCGCTATTTCTTAGTCAAATCCCAGCGTTTTTTGTGGTTGAAATTCTATTACCTCAGTTAAACTCATCATAATTAAACCATGTAACCGGGAGGAAATACTTCTAATCAATGAATAGCGTTTTTATCAAGATAATTTTTATAATTAAGCATATATAATGAACGTTTAATTCGATTTTTTTTTATTTGACACGCCAAAAGAGAGTTGAAAAGTGTTACGTCATCACTCGACGGCTTAGCAATGTTTTCATTATGTTTGCTTCCAATACAAGCAAGCAATGTGTCTGTCCAGACTTTATATGGATTACATTGTCCCGCTCAGTCTCATCCAACTTCCAAATCCAGATGTATAAGAAGGTAGCATAAGTTCACAGCATCTTCTTAAGTATGCCAAAAAAACTAAATCACTCTTATTTAACATGTATTTTACACTTAAGATTGAAATAAAATTGCAGTGCCATTAACATAGATAATTCAAGACCCATGATTGCAAATGCTGTTATGTTCTCATGAAAGCATCTATAAATAAATGACGATTTGATATTACGAATTTACTTGATCGTGTTTGGGTCAATCTACTTTCATTCAAGTTTATCGAAGCTGATTATCCCGTTCAGCTGTCATTCGTCATCCGTAAGCAAAGAGGACTGTTGTTTGTTATTGTGGTTTTGAAGATGGACTTTAAATCAGGTGTATAAACCTGATTCCTTGCTAATAATAGAAATAGATAATAGTAGTCTTGCGTGTCTTGTGCTGTGAACCGTGCTCCGTGTAAATTGTACACAGTGGCTTTTGCGACTTTCCTGGTGGCTGATGTTCGATTTTTCAGGAACTCCTGCATGTTTTGGGACACTTTACCCGCCTTCCGAAAGTGATTCATGACAATCGCCTAACACCGTTCAATTGGCTGAAGATCCAGACAGTTTGGCAGATTGATGTCCTTTTTGACGAATTGTAAATTATTGTTTGCCAACCATTGTAGAACCGACTTGGTGAAGTGGGCCGAATCTGTTAGAAGAGAGGAGGAGCATTATGCTCACTGTACTATGGCAGCAATCTTTACTTTAATTGGCTGAAATTGTTTATTTGACAACATCCTTGACACAAAAGTCGCACAGACTGGTTAATCGACACTCTTAATTTTAGATTTAAAAACTACTTTGCTAACATTAAAATCGAAACAATCACACACTTCATTGAAACGTCTACAACATAAATCCAGTGGATTGTTACGTCGAAAATGAACAACCTTTGCAGCATCACTCGACGGCTCACCAGTGGTTGTAAATCGAGGAGTGCGCATCGATGTTCGTATGGTGGAAGGTTCACTGGGTCATTCCATGGCAAGCCACGTAGCTTATGAAGCGCTTCTGGACTCTCTCTCTCAATGCGAGCTATATGGACGGCATGAT
Source organism: Aedes japonicus (assembly GCA_034211315.2). Classification (NCBI taxonomy): domain Eukaryota; kingdom Metazoa; phylum Arthropoda; class Insecta; order Diptera; family Culicidae; genus Aedes; species Aedes japonicus. Next base: position 56,336 of record JASCZW010007618.1, read on the forward strand.
ACGGAGCCCAAAGCTGCACTCCATATTCAAGTACACTGTGAACTAAAGCACAGAACAGGGCCTTCAGCGCATGCACGTCATTGAAATGGGCTGTGTTCCGGCGTAGGAAACCTAGCATCGCATTGGCTTTCGCAGTTGTCACTGAGATGTGTTCGATAAAGCGAAGTTTACTATCCTTGGTCCTTGGCTTGGTTATGCACTTCTTCTAAAATTCCGACCTTAGCTCAGGCTAGTTCGCCGACTGGCTGGATGATCCACTGCTCCGCTACTACGTTGTATCCATCTCTTGAATCCTCCTGCTTCCTTCCGGCGTCGAGGGTGGTCCACCAGTTCCGGTGAAGGAAACTTCCGCACTGATGGTGCCCTGACTATCGGCGGTTATCGCAGGGGACGCTTACGCGCATTGCGCTGACTTCGTCTTCGGGTTGCAGAGGTGGTCCGACAGTTCCGGTGGTGGATGACGTCCGCACTGGCGGTGCCCTACATACCCGAAGCACTTTCTTCTTCTTTCTTCTTTTTTCATCAGGCTGGCTGTTCGAGTGCCGAGGTTGGCCCGACGATTCCGGTTGGCAGAAGACTTCCGGTTCACCGGTGCCCCGACAACCCGAAGCCGAACACTGCTCACTGCGCTCCTCAGAACTGGCGCTTGTGTGCTTGTCCCGTCTCCATTTACGCTGTAGCTCCGACAGTATTTGCGTCACACCTCTGCTTACCGCGTTCCACGTGTCTTCCTCGTTGCACATTCGCTCTGCGATATTATCCGGCCTTGGGGCAGGCATTCCCCTTCGCAATTCCGTAAACCTCGGACAGTCGAACACGACGTGCTCTGGAGTTTCCTCTGTGTTGGCACACGCCTGGCAGAAAGGTGACGACGCATGACCACACCGGTGCAGGTATTGGCGAAAACAACCGTGCCCGAACAGGAACTGTGTGAGGTAAAAGTTCACGCCCGCCATGCTCCCTGTTCACCCACGTCAACACATTGGGGATGAGCCGGTGGGTCCACCTTCCATTCTCCGCGTTGTCCAACTCCTGCTGCCATTTGACCATGGAGTCTAGCCTCACCGTCTTCCGCACATTACTGGTTCCTCTCCGTTGATAGCATTCGATATCCTCTGCTAGGGTTACGCAGATTGGAATCATCCCGGCGATAACGCAAACTGCCTCCGACGAGATGGTTCTGTACGCACTCTAATTGCCATCAGACGAAACACGCTGTTCAACTTCCTGCGGTTACGTTTCGTTTTGAGCGCGCATGCTGGAACGCCGTACCGCAGTATCGAGGATGATACGGCCGCCAGAAGTCGCCTACTGCTGCCTTTCGGACTACCGACGTTCGACATGATCCTTGCAAGCACACTGACCATTTTAGCCACCTTTTCGCAGGAATAGTTTACATGGGTGTTGAAATTCAACCGATCATCGATCATCACTCCTAGATGTTGTGTGTGTGTGTGTGTGAATGTTTTGACATACGGTTTCCTGTCACAAAGTCTGTCTGTCTGTCTGTCTGTCTGTCTGTCTGTCTGTCTGTCTGTCTGTCTGTCTGTCTGTCTGTCTGTCTGTCTGTCTGTCTGTCTGTCTGTCTGTCTGTCTGTCTGTCTGTCTGTCTGTCTGTCTGTCTGTCTGTCTGTCTGTCTGTCTGTCTGTCTGTCTGTCTGTCTGTCTGTCTGTCTGTCTGTCTGTCTGTCTGTCTGTCTGTCTGTCTGTCTGTCTGTCTGTCTGTCTGTCTGTCTGTCTGTCTGTCTGTCTGTCTGTCTGTCTGTCTGTCTGTCTGTCTGTCTGTCTGTCTGTCTGTTTTTTTTTTTTTTTTTACAAGGGTTGAAAGGCCATCAAAAATCTGTGTGACAGACACCTGAGACACCACACAATGTTCAGGCGAACAGGGTTGGGCTCCTGCCCGACCTGCTAAAATGTGCCTCCCGGAAAATCCGGATCCCTTATCCTCCTTGCCTTGATCCCCCGGGACCACAATGCTGCGACTACTTCGGGGGGCTGTGCTCATGCACTTCTTCTAAAATTTCGACCCCTAGCTAAGGCTAGTTCGCCGACTGGCTGTATGATCCACTGTTCCGCTGCTACGTTGTATCCATCTCTCGAAACTCCTGCTTCCCCCGGCGTCGAGGGTGGTCCACCAGTTCCGGTGAAGGAAACTTCCGCACTGATGGTGCCCTGACTACCGGTGGTTATCGCAGGGGACGCTAACGCGCATTGCGCCGACTTCGTCTTCAGGTTGTAGAGGTGGTCGACAGTTCCGGTGGTAGATGACGTCCACACTGGCGGTGTCCTACATACCCGAAGCTCTTTCTTCTTCTTTCTTCTTTCTTCAGCAGGCTGGCTGTTCGAGTGCCGAGGTCGGCCCGACGATTTCGGTTGGCAGAAGACTTCCGGTTCACCGGCGCCACGACGACCCGAAGCCGAACACTGCTCACTGCGCTGGATACTCCTCAGAACCGGCGCTTGTTTGTTGGTCCCACCTCCATTTACGCTGTAGCTCCGACAGTATTTGCGTCACAACTCTGCTTACCGCGTTCCACGTGTCTTCCTCGTTGCACATTTGCTCTGCGATATTATCCGGCCTTGGGGCAGGCATTCCCCTTCGCAATTCCGTAAACCTCGGACAGTCGAACACCACGTGCTCTGGAGTCTCCTCTACGTTGGCACACGCCGGGCAGAAAGGTGACGACGCATGACCACACCGGTGCAGGTATTGGCGAAAACATCCGTGCCCGGACAGGAACTGTGTGAGGTAAAAGTTCACCTCTCCATGCTCCCTGTTCACCCACGTCGACACATTGGGGATGAGCCGGTGGGTCCACCTTCCATTCTCCGCGTTGTCCCACTCCTGCTGCCATTTGACCATGGAGTCTAGCCTCGCCGTCTTCCTCACATTACTGGTTCCTCTCCGTTGATAGCATTCGATATCCTCTGCTAAGATTACGCAGATTGGAATCATCCCGGCGATAACGCAAACTGCCTCCGACGAGATGGTTCTGTACGCACTCGCGACTCTAATTGCCATCAGACGAAACACGCTGTTCAACTTCCTGCGGTTGCGTTTCGTTTTGAGCGCGGCTCCCCATGCTGGAACGCCGTACCGCAGTATCGAGGATGATACGGCAGCCAGAAGTCGCCTACTGCTGCCTTTCGGACCACCGATGTTCGGCATGATCCTTGCAAGCGCACTGACCATTTTAGCCGCCTTTTCGCAGGAATAGTCTACATGGGTGTTGAAATTCAACCGGTCATCGATCATCACTCTAGATGTCTTAAAGCCCGCACGGACGGTATGACGTGCCCTCCTACGGTAATCTGCATCCACTGGATCTTTCGGCAGTTGCTGACCAGCATCACTTCCGTTTTGTGGTGAGCAAGCTGCAACTTAACTGCATTCATCCAGTTTTCAACTGCGTCGGTCGACTCTGCCACCAGCATTTCTACTTCTTCCAGCGACTCTCCGGTTATCGTAAGGACGACATCATCCGCGAACCCGAAGATCTTTACGCCCTTGGGCAGCTTCAGTTTTAGGACTCCGTTGTACATTATGTTCCACAACGTTGGGCCGAGTATGGAGCCTTGCGGAACGCCCGCCGTAACCCTAATCGACTTCTGCCCCGAGTTCGTTTCGTAGACCAGAATCCGGTTTTGGAAGTAACTCTTAAGGATTTTACACAAGTAGTGGGGGACCCGCATACCATGCAGCGCTGTGGCGATGGCCTCCCAGCTGGCACTGTTAAAAGCGTTTTTGACGTCGATCGTTACTACCGCGCAGAACCGATTGCCGCACCTCTTCTTATTGGACGCTCTCTCTACAACTTCAATGACCGTCCTGATTGCATCCACCGTTGATCTCCCTTTTCGGAATCCAAACTGCTTTTCACATAAGCCGGTCTCGCCCTCCGTGAACTGCGTCAGTCGATTAAGTATAATCCTTTCCAGAAGCTTCCCAGTGTATCCAACAGGCATATGGGCCTATACGATGCTGGATTCCCCGGTGGTTTCCCTGGTTTCCGGCAGCAGCACCAATTTCTGGATCTTCCACTTATCCGGAAAGTAACCATCTGCTAGGCATTTCTGCAGCACCATCCTGAACAAATCTGGAAACGCCAGTATCGCAGTTTTTAGAGCCACGTTTGGAATGCCATCCGGACCCGGAGCTTTCTTCAGCTTCAGACCTTTCGCCACTAATGACAGCTCGTCGTTGGAGACTTGCAAACCTGCAATGGTTACTCGGTCTTCATCTTCATATGGTGTAGGCGGCCACGTCGTCGAATCATGCTGCGGGAAAAGACCCTCCACGATGATCTTCAGCTTATCCGGGCACATTTCCGCTGGCGTCACTGGACCCCTGATCTTCGCTGTTACGACCCGATAAGCGGTGCCCCAAGGGTCATCGTCAGCTTCCGGCACAACTCCTTGAAGCAGTTGGATTGGCTGATTTTAATCTCCCGTTTGAAGGCCGCTCTAGCTTCACGGAAGATTATCTTACGCTCCTCTCTGACCGTTTCAGACCTTGTTCTCTGAAAGCGTCTTCTAGCTCTGAGACAAGCAGCACGAAGGCTAGCAAGAGTTTCGTTCCACCAGTAATTTAACCGCCGGTTGTTCTTTGGCTCCAATCTCCTTGGCATCGTCGCATCGCAAGCCCTCGCCAGAGTTTCTGTCAAATCATCTGCATCAAGATTTGTAGCGCCACTGTCTGCGCGAAGTGCTTCAATCAAAAGATCCTTGTCGAAGTCCTTCGTCTTCCATCTCCGCCCGCTTGTCCTTATCTCTCTTACAACCGTCTGCATTCGTGTTCCAACACTATACCGGATCGACTGGTGATCACTATGTGTATAGTCCTCACAAACTCTCCAGTTCATGCTCCTCACCAGCGACGGACTGCAGAACGTGACGTCGATGATGGACTCCCTGCCATTTCTGCGAAATGTACTAACGGTACCTTTGTTGCACAGCCTGATGTCCAGCTTCGCCAACGCTTCCAGCAAACTGTATCCTCTGGGGTTAGTCAGTCTGCTTCCCCACTCCACTGCCCAAGCATTGAAGTCGCCTCCAATGATTACCGGTCTTCGGTCGATCAGCTTCTCTGTGAGAGCGTCCAGCATTCGGTTGTACTGCTCCAGAGTCCACCGTGGGGGTGCGTAACAGCTGCACACAAAGATCCCATTAATTTTGACGATTACGAAACCTTCGCTTGAACTGTCTACCACCTCTTGGATAGGGAATCTGCCCATCACTTGGATAGCCGTAATCCGTCTGTCTGTCTGTCTGTCTGTCTGTCTGTCTGTCTGTCTGTCTGTCTGTCTGTCTGTCTGTCTGTCTGTCTGTCTGTCTGTCTGCTCTGTCTGTCTGTCTGTCTGTCTGTCTGTCTGTCTGTCTGTCTGTCTGTCTGTCTGTCTGTCTGTCTGTCTGTCTGTCTGTCTGTCTGTCTGTCTGTCTGTCCTGTCTGTCTGTCTGTCTGTCTGTCTGTCTGTCTGTCTGTCTGTCTGTCTGTCTGTCTGTCTGTCTGTCTGTCCTGTCTGTCTGTCTGTCTGTCTGTCTGTCTGTCTGTCTGTCTGTCTGTCTGTCTGTCTGTCTGTCTGTCTGTCTGTCTGTCTGTCTGTCTGTCTGTCTGTCTGTCTGTCTGTCTGTCTGTCTGTCCTGTCTGTCTGTCTGTCTGTCTGTCTGTCTGTCTGTCTGTCTGTCTGTCTGTCTGTCTGTCTGTCTGTCTGTCTGTCTGTCTGTCTCTGTCTGTCTGTCTGTCTGTCTGTCCTGTCTGTCTGTCTGTCTGTCTGTCCTGTCTGTCTGTCTGTCTGTCTGTCTGTCTGTCTGTCTGTCTGTCTGTCTGTCTGCCATCTCCTGTCTGTCTGTCTGTCCTGTCTGTCTGTCTGTCTGTCTGTCTGTCTGTCTGTCCTCTGTCTGTCTGTCTGTCTGTCTGTCTGTCTGTCTGTCTGTCTGTCTGTCTGTCTGTCTGTCTGTCTGTCTGTCTGTCTGTCTGTCTGTCTTCTGTCTGTCTGTCTGTCTGTCTGTCTGTCTGTCTGTCTGTCTGTCTGTCTGTCTGTCTGTCTGTCTGTCTGTCTGTCTGTCTGTCTGTCTGTCTGTCTGTCTGTCTGTCATCTGTCTGTCTGTCTGTCTGTCTGTCTGTCTGTCTGTCTGTCTGTCTGTCTGTCTGTCTCTGTCTGTCTGTCTGTCTGTCTGTCTGTCTGTCTGTCTGTCTGTCTGTCTGTCTGTCTGTCTGTCTGTCTGTCTGTCCTGTCTGTCTGTCTGTCTGTCTGTCTGTCTGTCTGTCTGTCTGTCTGTCTGTCTGTCTGTCTGTCTGTCTGTCTGTCTGTCTGTCTGTCGTCTGTCTGTC
>JASCZW010007619.1:0-62705 GCA_034211315.2 Aedes japonicus
AATTCACAATGAACCGTAGTTTTAGATGTTCTGGAAATGGGTTGCGGTCTACAATACTTGTTATCTCACAAACTCCCGGTTTAAAGCTGCTTTCTGATCCTTTAAGCATTTCTAAAACAGATTCCTTCCATAACGGGATGTAAATAAGACTTTAATGTTGGACAATAAACTGAAAAAACCGGCACTGTTGGAAAAATCGGATATCGATATATCATTATGCGCAATCCGATTGCTCGTGAAATCAAGGATCCAATTTTGTACAGTTTAAACACTGTGTTGCTGCATCAACTAAAATAAGCACATCCTTAAATGTTTTCCCAATTTACTATCCTACCCTTCGGCGGCAGGAACAAACGTTCACCCGTGGTCTATCTGCATACCGAAATTAATCTAATTAGGCGCCAGTGCAAATGGATGTGAACTTAAACACACACATCCCTCTTTCGGTATTGTATACTGGACGCCAATGCAGTGGCTTAATACCACTTTCATTGTTTCAAATGGTTGGAAGTTCACCTACCATTTCTCCTCGGCTACTACTGGAGAGTATCCCATCAGTGCTTGGTATGATATAAATAAAATTAATTCTCTGAATTTTCTCAGCTCAGTTAGAGGAGACCTTAGATCTTTCCCATGTAGACGAACGTGCTCGCGTAACCCCAGACCAGTTGTTGCAGGAAAGTGATGTAGCTTTCGCCTGTGTCCATCTGTTTGGCTCACCAAAAGAACGTGCAAATCCTTGGGGTGCCAGCAATCCCCATCTCGCTTGGATTTTCACAGCAAAGGCAAAGGAAAACCTGAACTCTCGCTAATGTCGATTCTGGTGCTCCGATGAGAAGAAGAGAGAGAAGTTTTCCTCGACAGCTGATGCCCTACGGCTTTTCCAGCATAAAAAGTTCTCTCATATGCATGCAGTCGAAAACTGTTGAAGAAGCAGCTTTCAGCGAAGAAAGTGTTATGATTATACTTTTACAGCACTTCGTAAAATTCATTACAGCAGCTAATTAGTTTCTATTATACTTTTTCCGCTCCGCAGCTCTATGAGCTACTTTGGATTAGAAAAGTTATCGGATTTGCGAACAAACTGGTCAGTTGGTTGGTAGGGTGGTCTGTTGGTAGAGCCGTGCTTTGGTTTCGAGAGATTCATTTGTCCCTGTGCCAACGATTCCTCTGGGGCTGATGAACTACAAATCTCCCCGAAGGATCAGCGCAGCGGGGAGAAAGTTTCTAACATTATTAGTAAATTGGGTATTAATTACGGTTTTGCACTTTCACAGGAGGTTATTGGACCGTCGTTACCTTCTGTCGGAGTTTTCTTATTAGCGAAGTGGCTGGGAGTTGGAGGTAAGTAATGAGATGAGTTAATTATTGAGCTGTCAATAATTCTCGCTCGTTACGCATTACTATGCGCGAAGGTGGATGATATGTTTCCGAAGGACGAAATGCGGGAAAATCAGTGACATCACGGGATGAATGAAAAGAGCGTATTTTTTTGAAACACCTTTTCAGGGCGATAATGGATTAAAACCATATCTCAGGTTTTCTTAAATTTAAAAAGTAACAGGAATACCTCGATAAAGGTTAATAGGTTTAAATTCTAAGAGCCTATTATGAATTATCACTTTCTTAACAAGAACATCTTGATATACGATGAACTCTTTACAATAGCTTTGATTGTATGCGATTCGATATGAAAAGGCAGCTTGATTCGATTTAAAACGACTTTCCAAAACAAAACAATTTTCGTGAATTGAAGCTTCATTGATTAATTCCCTTGAATGCTTTGAGTTCCTTCCATATTATGTTGAGATACTTGAATTATGGGAATTTAGATCTAATTTTTTAACAAATTATTTTTGGTTTGCAAAGTCGTTGAGAATTCGTCCTACCAGATTTGAATTCTCAAGTTCTAATTTTTTGAATAGCGGTTTTTAACACAGAAGGTCTTTGTAAACTGATACATATTTGAGTTTGAAACACTCCTTCCTAAGTTAATCTTTTGAACATTTGAAATTCTGATTCCTTGAGAACTTATAAAAGATTTAAATATATTTCAAACATTTATAATAATATCTTTTTGCCATGACTAAATGAAAATGGAAATTTTATTGATATTTCCTTATTTTATGTGTAATGGAATTTTAATAATAACTTTTTTTTCTTTAATTTGACACTTTACACTAGTGCATTACGTATCAGTTTCTACCACCTCTCTATGATTTTATTTCTTCTCATTTTTTAATGTCTGTCTTCAACTATTTTTCCGCTTTTTTCACTTGTCTTCTTTAGTTTTCTCTTCCGTTTTCTTCCGCTAATATTCTTTCCTTCTATCTTTTGCTTTTACTCTTTCTTTTCTTTCTCCCGCTTCATCTTTTCTAGTTCACTCTTCCCTTCTCTGCTTCCACTTCTCTGTACTCTGCATAAACTTATTCGTTTTAATTTTCTCTTTTATTCACCATTTGATGATGATAGTGATGGTCCCTGGTGTGTGCTTTGTGATTTAATAAGGACATCATTAAGACGTTATGAACGCCGTGAACAAACGCGGACGAAACCAGGCGACAGACAATTCTCTGGATATGGGCTGCTTCTTCCTTCGCCCACAGCAGTTGAAAAGCTATTAATCAAACTGGTGGACGCGCAGTATTCCCAGTGATCAAAATCTAGCCACAATTCCGTCTGAAGTCACGGGACATTATCAAAGACAAGCCAATATCGATCCTACCGCCAGGTAATGCAGTTTCAACACTAATGGGTCTCAGCTTAGTTGTGAGCCAGATATCCACAACCGGAAATCAAAATTTCCAAACCGAAAAATCCCTGGACCGGCTCTGATCAAACTTTTTACGTTCAACCACAACAGAATTGGCAAGGAATTTAACAATCAACCAGACAACCCACTACTATTTCATGGTATCTTCTCGAAGCATAAAGGCTAATTATTTTCATGATTTCAAAAGAAGTCCGTTATACCTGTATCCACGGCGCGAGGCTCAAACTTTTGAGCTTGCACTGAATGACTTTTTTTTAACTAAAACAACATGAAACAATTTCCATCATCATCACCGTGACGACAAATGGTTGTAAGAATTGATAAAGAAAAAAGGGTGTAAAAAAGAGAAAATAGCCAACTCTGTTATAATCTGTAAGAACTTCGTCAAAATACAATCTTCATTTCCATACAACATAACCGTACAAAGAGAAAATAGTTTTTGCATTTTCCACTTTTCTTCTACGCTCATCTTCATTCGCTATCTTCGCATTTTGTTCTTCTGATAACATTCCTTTTTTCCTTCATCTGCATCTTTTCTTCCACTACTCTTTTCTGCCGCTTGTCTTTTCGAATCTCTTCTTCGGTCTACTCTTCCAGTTAACTCCTCCCGTTTCATTTATTCAGCTAATCTGTACGTTTTTCATATACCACACTTCTTTTTTCTGTTTCTCTTCTTTCGTTTTTTTGTGTTACTTCAATTCTTTGTTTGTTTTTTCAATTTTGTGTTTGCCTCTTTTCATTAACGAGTTATACTTCCGTATCTTTGCTGCTGCTCTTTCCTTATTTTCTTCCACTTCTCTGTTTCCACTTCTCTGCTTCCACTTTTCTTGTTCTGTTTCTTCTCTTTACTTTCCTTCGTTTCACTTCTTCCAGTCTACTATTTCCATTCTTCCGCTTCTCTTATTCTCTTTCTCTTCTTTCACTTCTCTTCACCCATTTATATTCCTACACCCTCTCTTCTTTCAGCATTTTCTTCATTTCTCTTATTTTTCTGCTGTATTTTCATGTTCACCCAACTTTCCAATTTTCATTTTTACTTCTTTGTCTCCTGCTTCATTTCGTTTTAAACTTTCAGACCTCCAATATTTCCTGTTTTTCCTTTTTCACCTCACTTTTTGCTCTTTCTTCTATAAGGCTCCTCGATACACATTAATTTCCTGCAGGAACTTCAGCAATCGCTTTTCGTTGTCATCTTCGTTGCGTTACATGAAAGCGCCGCATTACCGGTTGGTCGGATCGATATCGTACTTCGTTCTAGCTGCTTCGATTTTTTTGCAGTGCAAGAATATGTGGCGGGCAGCCACAACCGTTCCGCAACAATCACAAACAGGTGGAGTTAGGTGCGTGGCCTTGTAGCCAATGCGTAGGCGAGCTGAACACTCGCTGATCAGAGGAATTGTTTGAGCAGGCAGCTGGCCAAGTTGAACAGCCTTGATGAGTTCGTTTGAGCACCTATACTAAGGGCCGATTGGATCGCATAGGCTCCCCCGCAGGCGCCACAATATGATAGGAGACCTATTGATGTTTGAAGATTGCCGATAGACACGTCTTTGCTTACCTTACCAATCAGAATCAAAGCCGGCGTGGCCTCTGCTATACCTGAAGTTATCTCCGTTCTATTCGGTCCATGGCTGTCACTCTCGCCAGCCTCGCGCGCTGCTCTACGGAGGGTCCGGAAGCGCCTTCTACTTGATCGATCCACCTTGCTCGTTGCGCGCATCTCTTCTTCTTGGCCTTTACCTTTCGGTTCGTTTTCGAACCATTTCCCGCAAGAGACTGTCGTCCGACATTCTTACGACTTATGCCCAGCCGCGCCGTAGTCGACCGATTTTTGCGATGCTGCCACGATGGGAAGTTCTCCCAGCAACTGGTGCAATTCGTGGTTCATTCGCCTCCTCCACGTTCCGCCTTCGATCTGCACCCCACCGTAGATGGTACGCAGCACCTTCCGTTCAAAGTCTCCAAGGGCGCGTTAATTCCTCCACCAACAATGTCCATGTTTCGTGGCCGTAGAGAACTGGTCTAATTAATGTCTTGTAGATGGTCAACTTTGTGGTTCCCGGCGAACTTTGTTCGATCTTAGCGTTCTTCGGAGTCCAAGTAAACTGATGCCAACCATAATGCCGCCTTTTTATTTCTCTGCTGGTGTCGTTATCGGCGGTCACCAATGAGTCATGCTTCGTTCTAGCTGCTTCGATTTTTGCAGTGCAAGATTATGTGGCGGACATCCACAACCCGTTTCACTTTACACAATCACATACAGGTGGAGGTTGATTTCTTCAATAGAAACTCGTGCGTAAATAACATGGCCAATGCGTAGGCAGTGAGTACTCGCTGATCAGAGAATTGTTTTGATGAGCCATTTTCGTCTCGAAAGCCTTTACCTCCCGCAGTTTTACGTTCCTCATTTGCCCAAGTTCTTCCCACCAGTGCACACTGATCCGTGACTACTTTTGAAGCGACATGAGGTTATCAATGAAATTTGTGGTTTAGAGCTGATTGCTTCTAGGATCTGATTGCTTGCACTTGTTGTACTACAATTTGTATGGAAGTAATTTTTCTTGCATTAAACGCAAGAGTAAGCGCCGCTAACTTTTTTATGAGCAAATTTCGTGAATGGTATAATTCAACCAAAGTTGTAGAATTGTTTTATAAAAACTATATTTTGTAACTTCAAAGGCTACAGCGATAATTTTGAATTTGAGTAAAAAATTGTTTCGAATAAGGTCTTCATTTTCTTTTTCCAGCTTGCTATCTCTTTACTAAATTATTTGTTTTGACATTTGTTGTGTTATGAATACACCGTTATTTTATTTCTTCTTCAATTTAAAAATAATTTTGAATTAAAATTACGCCTTCTCATATGACCTTACAACTTGGAAATGGAGCATATAATGTAATACCATGATTTGAATCAACACTTTAGAGTACGTTCAAGGAGAATTTGGGAAGACTGATATTTTTCTATCTTTCAAAGCGCTACATCTGCCCTTTCTACAGTTTTCAATAAGAGAGAAATACTTAGGAGCACAAATAGAATCAAAATACACAGAAATCTGTATTTATCTGGTAACAATCAAAGTGGCATTATATCAATGCTATCTGCATATAAACCAACGCACTTAAATGTGTTGAAGCTATGCTATATACAGATAAAATGTAATATAATCGCAAGAAAGAATGAAAATAACGATATATATGATGCCGCAGCAGTGACAACTCGTAATAGCGTGTGTATATAATAATGCACCTCAACATAACTGTCAGTTTGATAGCCACGTTTTTGGCAGTGTAATGCTATTATGCTGCATTTATCAACATCTATTCGATTTATTTAAAGAACTGTTCTGTACCTTCTTTCTTAATGATGGTAATGTAAAATAAAGTTTTTTGTTAGCACGAAATTACTTTTCAATGCTTTTTGTAAACAAGTTCTAACATTATTGATGGCACCATATTAGCATAAATGGAGTATAAAGCATCATGCTGGGAACCAGCGAATATAATACTTTATGAATTATAACAGCCTTATATGTCATGTAATGCACGCAGTGGGCGATAATATAAGTTTTTGGTTAGGCTTGAATGCATTTGGCCAGCACCTTTGTAAACTTGCATGCTATATGATATTATAAGAACTTTTCACTGGCAACATTTATGCTGATGAAAATTGCTAATGTCAAACCTAAAACTTGTATGCCCTTAATTTACTTAGGCGAAGTTTACTTCGAAAAAAATGGTCACTGTGGCCAACATTGTTGTTTCACGACTTTGCCTCCGCTTTAAGCTAGTTGTATATTTGGCAGACCAAAGGCGAAAAGCAAATAGCACGAACATCGTATTATATTTTACTTTATTTGCTTTCTATGAGACAGTATGTGCGGTTTTCAGAATGAAAGACAAAACATTTATTTTTAGATTTCTTTTGGTCGCTCATTTCCCATTCTCGTTTATAATAATGTAGAAAAGAATGTCGCGACATTTGGAAAGAAAATGTGGGGACATTTTCTTTTCAGCAAACGAACGAACGAATCTATCAAAAACTCTCTTCCCAGCTTGTTCTGAACCGTTATGTTATCAACTGAACGAGAACAATTTCATGACGCTGGATTTGCAGCCATGGAAAGCTTTCATTTGCTCTGTTTTCACGCATGAGCATGTTTGTGAAACTCTGTGAGAGGAAATGCTGATATTCGCAAGAGAGCGGGGAGGGAAGCCGACGGGAAGCTGTTTTTAACACGGGAACTTAAATGACTATCCGGCAGTGGCGATACTATCCATAGCGATCAGAGAATGCCTGCTTAGCTGACTTCTGGATTCGGGAGCTCCAACACACTTTCTCAAAGTTATCTCATGGACGCCGGGGACAGCGGCATGCGGCACATCAAACTGGGTTTCATGACTCTTACACCGTATCATGGCATCTAGCTTTATGGTTTTGCAACAGCAGGTGCGGTTAGCAGCCTTCTTCGAATTCCCTGACCATGCGCCAGCCAGTAGAAGAGCTCTGGAAAATCAGTTACCTATAATTCTAAATATTTTTCAAAAACCTAGCCTATCACACATCGATCGTTTGTGATTTTGCAAAAACTAGGTCTGAAGGATGAAGGAAGGCCATTCTGAAAGTGCTCTCGCCACACTGGCTCCAAAGATCCCTGCAGGATCCTGAGGTTCCCTATGAGAAAGTGGCCATATTCGAGTCGTTGCCCAAAACCTGGCTTGCTGTAGCCAATCTGCAGCCTGTGAGGTTGCAAAACTTTATCTGCGGATCAATATCACTATTTGTGCCAGAGGCTGAGATCAGGTTCTTGCCTCATGCTGTGGTATCGATTTTCTGAAAGTCGCTCTAAAATTTTGCAAAATAATTCACACTATAAGACAGAAGGCAAAAGCAAAACAGAGATTGCCAGTAATTCCTGCACAATGGGACGCACAGTAAACGCGGGATCTCCTGCCTTCACCTGTCGTTTGACGTCCCATATAATGCGTGGTTTGACTTCATTCCACCTTCGATTAGAAAGTCGGGTCCGTACAGTGATGTTTGGCAGTTGTACGCCAACAATCTCCATAAGCCGATTAGATGCTCGTTGTACTACAGGAAGGTCAATTCCATGGTCCTTCTCCATCATGCGAATGGCAGCATAAGTAAGAGATTGAAGTGTCAGAAATGCCGAATAGTAATGTACCAGCTTCAGCCATAGTAGCCGAAGTCGGGCTGGTGACGTATGCTTCAGAGGCATATCGGATCATGCGGTTGTAAACGGGTGCTACACGGAAACAAACCCGTTTCTGTTTTCATGAATTAAAAATCATGAAACTAACTCTTATCTTATTTTATGAATATATATCTCTTATTCATGGTTTAAGGAATAAAATGACCGATGCGAGTCATGAATATTGGAAGAATTGTTTTGCCTCTAGTCTAAAGTTGTGTAATTATCTTCATAAATCAAGAATCTATTGAAGATTAACAATAGCGTATTAAGTACATCCAACAGATCTTACCACCGCTCTTCCCACCAACACCAGGTTCGAATCCCGAAGTTAGATTTATTTTTTCGTTTACATTTAGAGTCGATAAAGTAGATGTGTCAGATTCATGAATAAAGTTTCCAGTATTAGGAATTTAGCTCATGGTATTAACCCGATCAAATCATGATTTCATTGCGTTGGAAAAAGAGTTCATGATATCAGGAATATTGTTCATGGTGTATATTCATAACACAAAAACACAACATATGCATGAAATTATGACCTGTTTTTCTCATTTTGAAGAACAATTAATTTCCCGTGTAGTGTGCGAATGACCGATTCTTTTGCTCTGCTGACAAGTCCAATGCCGTAGAGGAGGTGTGACGTAATTATGGCAAAACCGATACGCAGCAAGGAATTGCGTTGCCCACGTGGAATTTTGGCCCCGACCATTTTCATGATTTGCAACCTTGAGTCGCATGTGGTTTTCACAAGCTTGCTAGATGTGATGCTTGAAACGTTAGAGTGTCGTTCTGATGGGTTCTCGATTAACGTTGGAGCTGCCGTAGAAGATGTTTGATTTTTTGGCTGAAATCTTGAAACCAACGCCCACTATAAAAAAAAAATAACGTTACAAACCTTATGTTTCAATTTGTTTATGTTATTTTTCTGTCTAGAACCCTGGAAAGAATCACGTTTAAATTAAACTTTTAGGACTCTTTGCAAAGTTTTTAAAATCTCGTAAATTCTCTAAGAATCATCGCGGAAAACGATTCAAAATTCTAATGGATTCAATTTAAAGCACCCATCAATATCAAAAACTATCTACATCATTACTTTTTTGAAATGCCTCGCCAGATCTAACCAAATGGTTTTCATAACTCATCATCGGTCATATTTTATGGCAACCCAAAACACCTTTCTCATGCCAAACACATTATTCAGCTGTAGTGATGTTCAAGATTTATCTGTCTGGCAGATAGTCTTCATATTAACGAATAATACACACTTCAAAGAGCATCCAACGGCTTCTGCACAGAAAAGTCAACGACAATTATTTGTAAAATGTTCACCTCCACAAAAAAATGCAATACTGGACTAGATCAAACGAATGTCCTGCATAGCAGACCCTTCAATAAAGCAGAACTTCGTATCCTTCGTACAGACACCCGTGTCTGGGCTGTAAAAAGGACGACAATAAATTACCAGCCAATTTTGCATTATGAGCTTCTAAACAAAACGTCCCCAGCCAGGTCTCGGTCTGGAGAACAGACGCTTTCATCTAACACATGCAGTGCTGTCGACCAGATTGTTCCGATTCTCTTCCATCCCAGCCTTCATTCCTCATACCGAACACCATTTACAAATAATCCCGGTAATCCTGTTTGCTGAAATTTATAGATTCTTCATTCATTATTTTCCTATTCCTATTTTGACGACGACGACGACGATGGCATCAGCTTCGGCTACTGGTCCCACAGAACATACGACAATTAAAACGGCTCGTGGTCCGACCTTGCCCTTCCTGTCGTCTAAACTTGACCAGAGCTAATCCGAAACATATGGTGTCCCGTCCGTACTAAGAGTGTGCGTGTGTGTGAGCATTCGGCTGCAAATTGTTATTGTTTGCCTATTATTGGGATTTTCACCCCATTCCGAAACGGTGCAGTTCCGATTCTTGGAACAAGCCTAGCGTAGACTAATAACTCATCGCTACGTGCATTGTCCTTGCTGGATATAATGAGGAATAATATTGTCGCAGTTAATTGTTTTCCATTGAATAGATGGCGCTTGTCAGGCGGCTTTGGAGTGGCTTTACGAGTGAGGGAATATAAACACAATGAACACAAACAAAGCAGTACTCTGTTGAATTCAAAGTATAGTATTCAAGTAAACTAAGTTTGAAAATATTGCTATTAATTTCAAAACGGAATGACGACGATTATAAGATTTGTTTGAAACTTTATCACCTTACTACCTTTAACTTTTCATTTCAGTTCAGAAAGCACTTCCCCTGTTATTAGTTGAGATTTTTTCACGGCAATACAACTTTTCCATTAAAACATCCAAACGTTGAAAACTTCGAACAATGCAGAGCACCATATATTGCATTTTGTTACAACAATATCAATTCTTTATAAATAAAAAAAAAGTGTAGAACCACACAAGCAGTTTTTTTTTCAACTTGATCTACAAAGCGTTTAGTGATATATTGTCATACATTCAAACGTGAAAAAGGGATTGGCTGCAAAAAGATAGTAAAGGATACTATAGCATAGAATACTTGCACATATTGTGGAGATAAGTCTATCCACTTTCACTGAAAGTTTCTTAGAACAGCTTCTCTTTGTACATCTGACCAGGTCCAAACAACTGTGCGACCAATTCATTTATTGCCTTGAATTCTATTGCCAAACGTACTTGGAACCCAAACAACCTGCACAAAAGTGTTTTCAAAATAAGACGAGTACAGGAATAAACCATCTACAATTAACTTTAATTACAGCTATACCTCTACTAAAGATTACAAAAAATGCACCGGACAAAAATGACCACCAAACATTAATATTAGGTCGGATATTTTGGAAAAAAAAATGGGAAAGGAAAAAACACATATTTCCTATGCTTTTGCAAAGTTGGTTTATTCGACCTCCTCTCCTAGGCTAAATGCCCGCTCCTTGGACTTAACGCTACCAAACAAATCCTGTGCAACACTTGCGCCATCTTTCTTACACACTTTACTTCACTCTTTCTTCAAATGCTTGTTGTTTTTTCCTGTTTTTAGGAGCTTGCCCTTCGATTATGAAGGAAGAATTTTTCTATTGGGCGAAGTTCTGGTGAGTTTGAGTCCCTCTTATTTCCTTCGACACAAAAACACCATCGTAGGCCTCTTACCAATTCATCACCGGTTTCTTGTAATGGCATGCTACCAGGTCCGGCCAAAACTGTCTGTCGTTTTCGTGGGACCGGATCCCAAGTAGCGGAACCTGTTTCAATAGAGCATAAAAATCTTTCTTGAAACAAATTTAGGACAATTTTATTTGACTATGTATCTTGAAATCATACTCAATAACAACGGAAAAAGCGCAAGGGTGGTGCCTATTTGCAACTTGGCATTGTTTTTACTGAGTTGCAATCGCATTTTGTAAAACTTTCAAATGTAAATGTATATCTCGTTGCGAGAAAGTAAAATGATACAAATGTTTAAAAGATTATTTAAGATTTTTTTTTAATAGATGGCGTTATCAACAAAACATTAGTCATAAAAATATAGAGAAGCGAAATGACCTTAAGATTGTATTGCATTGAGGTAATTTTCTAAAAGCATCCAGGTTTACGGACCAATATTTTGTTCTACTACAAAAAAAAATATGATCGCGCTTGAATAAATTTTTATTAATAAAGCATCTGGAGCAACGCGCTTGAGAACGAAAAATCTGTGTAAAATTATGTTTACATTTGGAAAAACAGAACTCTGATTCATTTGCGGAATATTAAATCGTTTAAGGCTCTTGATTTTTGTTCAAACTGTGAACAAATAAGTTCAATATTAAAATTTCATTTTGTATTACAAACTTCAGGCACATGGCGTCTACGAACGAACCTAATACACTACCGGATAAAATAATTATGGAGCCATCAACACGTGAAGCGCTTCTATGATATTAATCTATATAGACATATTTGAATTGTAGATATGTGGAAAATGGAAACAGGGGGTTTTATTTATTTACTTGTATCTGGTTTACTTTGAACCTCAAATTACTGAGTTCCATACAATCAAATATTTATTCATTTAACTAATAACTAATTTAAAGGAATTCCTTACGTACTAGAAATTGGATGCTAGACTGACACTACAAGTAAAACAACAATGACTCATGTTCAATCCATTTGGACGAAAAATAATAATTAAGAAGTTCGACATTTTTACTTTAAAAATCTGTAGAAAAATTGAGTGAAGAGAACGTTTAAAGAGAAATCGAAAAATTAAATTAAATCTTTTAATTAAATCAAAAACATTCGAAGTTTGTATTGCTTGTAAATTCATTATCCGTTATTTTGGTCTAGTTCACCAACAAGATCTTGTAAATCAATTGTAAAAAATTGTTATATCAATTATTTACGACATAACTGCTTCTAAGTAAAACTCATTAAGCATGTACGTGGAAAAATATCAAATCGGCATCAACATGTATTTCTGTAGGACTTACAGTGCAATTAATAGCAATTATACAAGTGCATTGTATATCAATTTTCATTTGTTAAATATGTGGAGTAATAAGTTTGAATTATAAAGTTTATTTGCAGTTCTTTATTTTCATTTTTAAATTGTGTTTTGATAAAAATAACGAGCTATGATGAATTAATTCATGTTTTGTTGTGCTCTAGAAAAAAATGGTTACACATACAAGATGCCTCCCATGACTCAGACTAATAATTACTGATAAACTTTTGAATTTTAACTTTTTAAGTAACTGAGTTGTAAATGAAAATCAATCAGCCAAAAGAAAAATAGCTTAGTAAGCCGTTTTCTGATCAAAACCACGAGAAGTTTAATTACTTACACATTATCAAAATATCATGTAAATTCAACATGCACATAATAATGAGTTGAAAGAGATGACAAAATAAATTCAATCAAACACATTTTCTGTCATTTTCCATAAGTTAAAGTTCAATTAAACATAATTTTACACGAAATCTTAATGTTCCCTGATATTTTACAAAGATGAGTTATGTTTCGTATAAAATTAATAATTTCTTACTGTGTGCTATTAAAGCATGAGCATGATTGTCCGCCTGGGGTTGCTACTCCGTTTTTGCCTGATCATTACACAGAGAACCAGCAGATGATGCTCGGGACTAACATAAATCTTCAACGTGTAAAAACTGATGATCTCAAACTAAGGCAATACCGGCGTCGGCCCCGTCCGAATGCAGGTCAAGTAAGAAAAGGGTAGGAATTTGTTGACGTGATACTCGCTTTATTGGAAGCCGAGAACACCTCTGCACTTCCACGAGAAATCACTGGGATTTTGGATAACAGGATTGGTTAGCAGCAGGGATCGTTTTGGTTAACGATAAGCTATCAAGTGAAATATTAGAAAATACTTATCTATCTGATTTGAACCGATTTAAACCAACAGTAAGGATGCTATTACTCACAAAGTGTGATTGTGGTTGTTCATTGGGAATTCAAGAAGATTTTTAATATTGCTGAACAGCCGATTTTGGCCGGTTTAAACCAACAGTAAGGATGCTATTAGGGCCACTCATAGAGTGTGCTAGTGGTATTTCATTCAGACAAACAAGTCAATTCATCTCAACGCCTGAGAGCCAACTTTAACTGATCTACACCAACAGTATGGATGCCGCTGTAGTCGTGCTAATTTCTAAGTGTGTACTTTTATAACACAAAAACTCATCTCATCATTTGAGCTTGACGTTAAATCTTGATAAACTTTATTTTTATATTTACTTTGGGGTATTCCTTTTTCATAACATTAGAATTTATACTCTTTAGATATTTCTGCGTAGGTTTTGGTCTAAATAAGCCAATTAAAAAATATACAATCAAGTATTCATACATTTGAATTGAAATTTCAACCGATATCAAAATTTACGTATGTGATGAAGGCTATAGATTATAATTGAGAACATAGCAAAAAAATAGTCTCTTAATTTTTTTCTACTGGTTTCTTGTGAAGTCTTTATTTATGTCCCAATGTCAACAGTTGACGATGTTTATTAAAAAATATAACAGCCAATGTTCAATTCGCACAACTAAAAATCTCACAACTGTTGATTTTGTTTGTGAAGATAATTCATTTTAGCTTTTCGTAGGTAGCTATTTTACTTATATGAGTAAGTTAGTGCAAACGAAAGCTAGAATATTATTCTCTCACTCTTTTAGTAATGCCTGTGAAAAAGTTAAATATTAATAGCCTCTAACATAAAAATAGGCGCAGAAAAATGGTAAGCCGACAACTGGGGATCATCCCCAGTGCGTCCCCACAACATAGCTCTGGTTCTCACAATGTTTCTACTTCATGCATCCACGGTTCAACAGATGACAAAGACTGCTAGCTAAGGGTTGCGTACTTAGCTGGTAGTGCAGCCTGGGCACTAGTGTCCTTCTGACTTTTGTTAGATTGAGGAGGTGCCTGCCGAGCGTTTGTCCACCAAGGAGGTGCGGCTCAATCAGTATCTGTCCTTGCAGCCAGCGGCTTAGTAAGAAATGTATCACGTCAGCCCCACCAACGTGCAGGTACGGAAAATGGAAGTATACTTTATGGTTATGGTAAAGTATATGGTTTCAGATCATCCATGGAGTTCCCAGATATTGTTTTGTGGTTTAAATTGTTTCTCTCGTGGCTATGATATGCAGTCCGTCTACAATTGCGTAGGACCACAATGCAATATAACAAATATAATTGTTATTGTCAGTTTATATTATAACATTCCTTCACTATATATTTTATGCTATTTTCATGTATGCATGTATGCGACGTTGTAAGTTTTAGCTCACCTAATTCACGTTATCTGTATGAAAAGATACGAAGGTTGTTTAGGTTTTTTTTAAAAGAATTCTACAGAAGAAATTTTTTTTCTTCACCCAAAAAACTTATTCAAAAACCAACATTGTGTATGGTCCTTCATTTTCTATTCCACAGATATAAGAATTCAGTTATGGTCCCGGGGGAACAAGAATTTTAGAAGAATATGAATTTCCTTCTTTTTTTTTATTAAGTTTTCGTTTTTTGGCAGAGCAAAGTTATAGGAAGGGTGATTCCAGATAGTGTACATGTGTTACTGATGAGATAGCATAGGGTCATTTTTATTCACCACACACACTTGTGAGTGGCCCCAAAGCATCATTACTGTTGGTTTAAATCAGTGCCAAAATTTGAATAGCTTTAATGTGCATCTCTGTACAAAGATTAATTTGGGAAATATCTTATTCGCTGTTGACGTAAGTTGAATTCAGCACACCGTCTACCAAAACAGATCCTGCTGCAAACCCAACCATTTTATCCAACAACCCAGTGATTTCTCGTGGAAGTGCAGAGGTGTTCTCGGTTTCCAATAATGCGAGTTTCACATCAACATATTCCTACCCATTCCCTACTCGACCTGCATTAGGGCGAGGCCGGCGCCGGTATTGCCTTAGTTAGGGATCACCAGTTTTTACACGTTGAGGATGTATGATAAAGGGCGATACGGTCAAAATTTGGTCAATATCAACTTGACGTATTTCTTTCAATTTTGCATTTAAAAAACCTGAACACCCCTCATTTTGAAGGTGTGTGTGTGTAGAATGTTGCTCCTATTTTGATTTTGGAATTCACTCTTCAGTTGTCAAAATGCCGTCCAAGCAAGAAGAGCAGCGTATCAAAATTTTGCTCGCGCATCGCGAAAATCCGAGCTACTCGCACGCAAAGTTGGCAAAATCGCTAAAAGTTGCCAAATCAACCGTTACAAATGTAATTAAAGTGTTTGGGGAACGTTTGTCGACAGCCAGGAAGTCTGGATCGGGGGAAATTGAAAACCGGAAGCCGCTGAGACGACAAAGAGAGTTGCCGGTAGTTTCAAGCGAAACCTAACCTATCTCTCCGAGATGCCGCAAATAAGCTGGGTGTATCGTCTACAACCGTGCATCGAGCCAAAAAACGAGCCGGACTATCGACTTACAAGAAGGTAGTGACTCCAAATCGCGATGCTAAACAAAAGCATACGACGAGCTGACAAGTTTGACTGCGTGGTAATGGACGACGAAACCTACGTCAAAGCCGACTACAAGCAGCTTCCGGGACAGGAGTTTTATACGGCAAAAGGAAGGGAAAGGTAGCAGATATTTTCAAGCACACGAAACTGTCAAAGTTCACAAAGAAATATCTGGTTTGGCAAGCCATCTGTACCTGTGGCTTGAAAAGCAGCATTTTCATAGCTTCCGGGACTGTCAACCAAGAAATTTACGTGAAAGAGTGTTTGAATAAACGTCTGCTGCCTTTCCTGAAGAAACACGGTTGTTCCGTACTGTTTTGGCCGGATTTGGAATCTTGCCATTACGGTAAAAAGGCCATGGGGTGCAAAACACATGTGGTCGGTAGAGTGATTTTTATTTGGATATATTTCAATCGTCAACACTGTTGTGATATTGTGCAATTGAACGTTGCAAGAATGTAACATTATTTGTTGACTTTATGTTCCGTTCTCATTTTTAAGACCCGAAGCTAGGAGTCAGTTCCATTGTGGTTATATCACACTAATTAATTTTTCTACTGTAGTTTTCTACACAGTTTTTCAGCATTTCAGCATGAAGAAGCTGGTTGGCGTACCCTGGGCAACGTTGTCAACTTGACAATAGGAAAGTGAATGAGTGGAACTCAAGAACGTGTTCAAGCAGGGTGTATTTTCCAAGCTTATTTAATAAATCATTTCAGCACGCTTTGCGACATCTTCGCATTTGAAATTACTTTTACATTTCAGGGCTCAGAGCAGCATGACAATTTAATGCTTGTAATATTCAATTTGTTTTTCAGCATTTCAGCATAACATTTTCATTAAAATTCTATTTCTGAACTCAAAACATTCATTAAAATTCTATTTCTGAACTCTCTTAATTCCATAAGAGACTGGCATGTGATAGTAGCAGTAAATGATTCTTTTTAAGTATATGTGTTTAGTGATATTACAATAAGATATTACATTTATTGCAGAAATCATCGAATTGGGCTCTTTGGTCAATATAACTGCTTTCTTTGACCTATAGAATAGTCTGTTGATACTCAAAATAATAAAACAAATCAAATATCTTTTCATTGAAATTTTGTTGTTGATTGGACTGATCTTCCCTGCTTTTCAGCTTTTCCAGGGCTAATCAGATAGTAATACGTATCAAAATTTTATTTAGCAGCAACAATCCAATGGCTTTGAGTTACATTTTGTAAATACCTATATTTTGTTCTATTACGTACATAATATATGTAAATATATTCCAAAGGGTAAGGGAGGACTACAGACGCACTGTAAACTGGATGAGGGATTCGTTGTTATCTGGCCCAAGTCATGGATGACAATTATGCCTTCCTTAGTGGAAATCGTCAGATCGAGATCAGCGAAGGTCTAATTATCTTCCGACAGTCTACAGTGAGTTTGTAAACTCTATTTTCAACAAACCACCAGACGGAAATCTAATGTGTATTGCTTACTGTTCGTTTCCTGTAATAAGAGCGTTTCGTTGGAAGGAGATTCTCTATCCTTTCCGTGGGTTTCGTGTAAGTGCTTCTGCTTGCGGGTCCACATCCCTGTTTTTTGGCCCTTCATACAACGGAATAGTGAGGATTACAGGTATGTACAGTTTGATCATACCATTAGGAAGAACTGTTTGCCATGGCAAATCCATCATCATCACTTTATGTTCCGTTCTCATTACGTTGCGGATGTGGCCTAAAAAACAGATTTTGGAAAGTCTAAGTATCTGAACGCTTCACTGGAGTGTGTACCATATTTGTTTTGTTTATTTTTTTTTCATTTTTATCAATTTTTTTCATAATGAACATCACATAACTGGAAAATATTGAGTATGCAACGTCAAGTTTAAATTTACCTAACCGCATGTTCACAAAGATAAACTGGTCTCGACAAACTCCAATGTTTGTTTTGAATGATATTAGCGAACCATTTGAGCAACATTTATGAAATACCTTGTACTGCTGTTAACAAAATATGCTTGTTGTTACTGCATAATTACTTAAATGAAACATGAAAACTTGAAGTTCAATATGCTACTTGGGATAAAAAGTAGCGGGCGCTTCTGGAAGCATTCTTCTTTATATATTTGGCCAGTGATGGTGCCGGTCGTTCTTTTCGGCATGCTGAATTTGCCGCACCCACACCAAGTACTTCTTTGCAAATTTGTCGACCATTTTTTTCCGGGACTTCTCCGGAACAACCAAGCGGAATTTGCCGACGAAAAATTTAAGGCCGAGGATCTGCTTGGCGTCCTTTTCAATGTGCACCTCGTCGTCCATTACGATATATGTTGGCGGCATCAACCTTTCACGGTACAGCTTTCTGGCGCTGGATTTGGCCACCGTATTCTATTAAACGGTGCGATTGTGCGCCTCACGTTAACTTGAAAACATGAAGCCCAAAAACCAAACGGAAGAATTGAACTTCTTGGCCACGTTCCGAATCGAATGGTTTAGATAACTAAATTTTCTCTTGCATAAGTTTAGATTAACTTCTTGTGCATAATTTAGCACTGAGAATACCTTCTACATCTCTCTTTCTAGACTACGAAGGGGTTCAAACTTCTATCAGAACATGCTCTTTATCCGAGAAGTGCACATTTTGTGTTTGAGTTGCCTGGATAATTCTCATGTTTGGTTGAAATTTGTGTTTAATTTGTATGAGAGCCCCCACCCCCTCTTTCAGAGAGATTCTGCCTCTAAACATCTCCCCATCCAAAATTTGGTTCCATTTGCTTGATTAGTTCTCGAGTTGAACAGAAATTTGAGTTTCATTAGTATGGGAGCCCTTCAAGATTGAGGTGGGGTTTCGAACCATAATATGCAACTTCATCGGCCCCAAAAATTTCTGCAGACAAATTTCCTTAACAGTAATTATTTTGTTTGGTTGAAATCGATGTTTAATTTGTATGATAACCCCCCGCCCCCTTCCAGAGGGGGAGGGGCATGGAACCATCATTTAAACATTCGTTGCCTTCAAAAATCTTCTCTTGCAAAATTTGGTTCCATTTGCTGGATTAGTTCTCGATTTATGCAAAAAAAAAATGTGTATGGGAGCTCACCTTTTAAGAAGGGAGAGAAGGTCTCAAACCATCATAAGAACCGTCCTTGGCCCCAAAAACTCCTGCATTCAACTACCTATTTTGTTGCCAAACATCGATGCTAAATTACAGTGTGTTCACACAAAACAAAAACAAACTAGCTGCTCGGCTTTTTCTTCTGGAAAGCTGAATAACTTCTCCAAATTTGTTTGAACAAGTGATTACTCGACACTGATGTTTGTTGGGTAAGGAGTAATCTCGATAAACAATTTAAAGGGAGGTACCTCTTGGCAATGAAGTTAAAAACATGCACGCAACGATTCAATGAAAAACAGAAATTAACATGCAATTGAGAGCACACATGAGTTCTAATTAATTACTAGAATAAATAAAACCAAGGAAACCATGCAACTCGTAACCCTTTTCTTAAGCACTGAGAATCTCGTCATTTCACCTCTTTTATAACCCTGTTTTTTATTTTTCGCCATAACACACACGCTTCAGGCCAGTGGTCTTCAATAATGATCATTAACAAGCATTAGCTTTCAAATACTTCATCCTCGTTCGAAGATCTTGTTCGCAGTTTCATCTGGAATGTAATTCGAAACTCCTCAATTTTCCCATTTTTCAACAACTTATAAATCTCTGCTGCTCTTCAGAAGCTAAAACCACTGAACCGTACCTGGGTCGTCCGTCGTCGTCGTCGGAAGGGGACGACCGGGAAATTCGAGAATGATTAGAGCCAAAAGAAAATAATTTTATTCCGCTTCGATGAAATCGGTGCATCCCGAAAGGTTGAAAATTGGAAAACATGACGACAAATACACGAAAGGATCACGAGTGGCTACATGGGAGAAATATGATCCTTGAAAAATGTTAATGCTATTTCGTTTCTCCCCTGTTCACACATTTGTCGACCGATACCGGAAAAGAAAGTCGAGTAGGGAAAAAATCGTTCGGAAAAAAGACGCTCGAGTACGGGGAAATTGAACTCACTGCTCATAAATCCTAGCGAGGTCGAAGAAATTTCCTGGCGCACCTTTTGTTGTCATATTTCACGGATGGCAGGTGGCGGGAAATCATTCCGAATCGGTTTTGATGATAGCTTAGGCAGGCGAATTTTCCCCGGTGAAGAGCCAATGAAGAGTGCTTGGGGCTAATAAGGTAATAGAATTTTCAATAAGTGAACCTCTATTCCATTTCTAAGGAGTTTCATTTTTTTTCTGAAATGATTGCAAATTAGCTGCATTCAACGCGTGTTCACTTTGTTGATTTTTGTGAATTTTGTCACTCTAAAACATTTAAATGAATTCTTTAATTTCTAGCTGAACCCGGGTGACCGTTGCTACAAAAAAGAAAATTTAATAAAATTGGCGTGCTTATGGTTGTTTTTCGGAATAAGTTTTGTTAAAATGTTCTTCAAAAACCTTCACGGACAAAATTTAGTTCCATTTTCTTACTTAGGTCTCGAGTTATACAGAAATTAGTGAATTATTTGTATATGAGCTCACTACACCAAAACTAGATATTTAAAACTTTTATCTGAGACAACCCAACCCTAAAATACTATTTCGAATATTAGAACAATTCCAATCGAGTTATGTTAACAATTTTCAATAACCGATGCACTCTGGCTTCGGAATCAGTTTCTACATTCAGCATTAACTATCACACCCAATTAGTGAAACACTTGCCTATCATAAATTACATGCCAATTTCATTGATTTTTTAGTCGCCACTAGTACCCTTGTCGGTTGCATCTTTTCCCAGTTCTTCAAAACCACTTCTTTGTTCATCCATATAACCAATCCGATTATGTTCATCCTCACTGAACCCCTTGCTGCGAGCAGCGGACACACGGAATCGATTATTTCAAAAGTTTCGATAGAGAGAAATCATCAAACTGCAATTAAAAAGGACTTGTAAAATCGATGACGACGTCAAAGGAACATAAAACAGTAAAGAGACCCGTTTTTATTGGACGTGAAATTTCGACTGGGACATGGGAATTCTCGAAAACGGACCCATCCGGGGTGACAAGAGTTTGAAACCATAAATTATTCAACACGCTTCGAGCATTGCCTCGAAGCAGCGGCATTTTGTGGCCACGATGACGTGAGCTTGAAGACAAACAAGAGAGAACCTACTGACGGCCTGCTGTGGTGGATGAAAACATTAAAAGCCAACGACGTGAAACATGGTTATATTTAGCAATAAAAGAATGATAATAACGTTGCCTGGACGAGTGGTCGAGTGATTATATTTTTCTGTTTTGGTATTTTAATTCACAATATTCAATAAATTATAATATACCTCACGTTGCTTCTTGGGATTGACTGGCCGAGATCAGGCAGTTCGGTTATACTAGTGCCGATGGGCTCTGATGCGCGAGGAAAACAACACAACTGTCCTGTTTGTTGGAATTGCTCATTGCATGACGGTCGGTGCCATAAAGGTATAAAGGCATAAAAGTTAACGCCCGTATGGAACGATGGGTAAACATGGGCAATTCAAGGATGATTTTTCAAAACGTCGAATTGACTTTCGAAGTGGCGTTGACTGCGATTGAACGGCTAAGGCCTTTCATCCAATTGATGCTTGAATGGCCGGTTATTCGTCGTTTTGAAAAGTTATTCTTAAACTTTAGCTGATGCTGAAGATCGTTTGGTAAGCGGTAGAAGAGACATTTGAATCGTTGATTGTGTGTATGCTTGTGCTCATTTTTCAATTCACATTTTATGCCAACCTATTGTGTTAAATGGATCGAGCATCCTTTAACAATGCAATCGAAACATACAGCGAATAGCGAATTCATATTTATCAGCTGAATATTTTTTAATTTGGTAAATATTAACGTAAGCTTTTAAGAGCAAGAGAGTGCAATCATCCGAAAAATTGGTTTTACAACACTGTTGTTCCGAACGGCAAGAAAGTAGCATCGAGCTTCGAATGGGTCACCCAATCACAGAGCAAGTGATTGTAGCTGACAACTGCTAAGCATGCAAGTGTATTGTGCCGAATCTATCTTAAGACTAGTTGAAACCTCTCAATTCAGTTGCAATTTGTTGGACAGTTTGCGAGTAAAATTCAGGACTTGAAATCTCAAAAGGTGGTTGGTACAGCAACACAAATTCATTCGGACGATGTAAACAAACGAAACGACGGATGTAAACAAACGCAACGATTCGTGCTAAAAAGTCGTCTGGACATTTTTGCATTGTTGTGCCAACAATTCAAGCAGAACAATGCATAAGGCCCTAAGTAACATTGATAGGCTCTCTTTGTCAACTTTTGCTTTGCGATTCTACGGCTATGTAAAAACATGTTCAAGTATTTTCAATACACGGTACGGTTGTATGAAGTGTAATTAAGGATCCAATACGTCAAAAACATCAGCAAATCGTTTAATAGACAAACTATTAACAAAAGAAAAAGTCGACGAAGAGAATCTCTCAATGTTACCTAGGACCTAATCCAGCTTGAATTGTTTTCGCAAGGTTTCCACCAACTCTCTATAAATTCGGGCATTGCATGGTGGATATACCTCTTTGCCTCTCCGGAAGGATTTGGATAACAACAAGACCAGTATCTGCTTAAATTCCCCTTCGGTATCAAACCAATAAAAACTCTATGCGGTGCCATTTCTACATGTTTATGTGCTTTTTCTATAATAAGCCTAAAAAAATATTTGAAAAATCCGTGGATGCAACTTGGTCTAAATGTTTAAATAAAAGTTATATCCAGCTTTAATCCTTTGCGCTGAACTGGCCGGCTTGACGTGCAGAAAGGGCTCAGTGGGGATTCTCTGTCAAGACCCGAAGTTAAGAGTCTGTTTCATTGTGTTCATATCACATCAATTAATTCTTCTACTGTAGTTATGTACACATTTTTTCAGCATTTCAGTGTGGAGAAGTTGGTTGGCGTAGCCTGGGCAGTGTTGGCAGCTTCCCAAACTGGGAAGTGAGTAGCTGCGAACGAAGATCGTATTCAAGCCGGGTATTTTTTCCATTCTCATTTAATGAATAATTTGTGACATCTTTTTACTTGTTTTTCAGTGCACGGAGCAGCATGACAATTTAATGCTTGTAATGCTAAATTTGTTTTTCAGCAAATCCAACACAACATTTACATGAAGCTTCTTTTTCTATGTTATACCATAATAGACCGACATGTATAGGATCGTTTTTTGAAAATATGTGTTTAGTAGTATTATGATGAGATATTCTATTTATTTCGGAAATCATCGAACCAGGCTCTTCAATCACTAATATTGATTTCTAAAACTACAGAATAGTCTTTTGATTCTCCAAAAAATATCTTAGATCAAATATCTGTTCAATGAAATAGTATCTCTGTTGAGAGGGCTGATCAACTTTCCTCTTCAGCTTTTCTAGGTCTTTTAAGATATTAATACATATCCAATTTTTATTTTGCAGTGACAATCGAGTGGCTTTCAGTAATATTTTGTAAATACTTGTAAATACTTATATTATATTCTATTACTAACATCACATACAAACATTAAAAAACAATGGGTAAGGGGGAAATACAGCGCGCCAGACGAAGTGTAGGCTGGATGAAGGATTCGTGGTTAGCTGGCCCATGTCATGGATGACAATTATTGCTTCCTTGGAGAAAATCGTCAGATCGAGATCAGTGAAGGTCTAATTATCTTCCGACAGTCTACAGTCTGAGTTTGCTAACCCTATTTTTAATAAACCATCAGACGTAAATCCTAGTGTGCATTGCTGACTATTCATTTCCTGTAATAAGAGCGTTTCGTTGGAAGGAGATTCTCTATCCTTTTCGTGGATTTCGTGTAAGTGTTTCTTTTGGCCCTTCATACAACGGAATAGTAAAGATTACAGGTATGTACAGTTTGATCTTGCCATTTTAAGGAACTGTACTCATGGCAAGTTTGCACTGGTGGTGGCTTTCTATCACATCACATCTCATCATAAGTGATATCCAGCTTAAATGTTATGTCGAAAACTACGTGCTTCGGTGTCTCTTCCAAGTCTGCGCATTCCAGAAAGAGAGGGGACACATCGTGTCCGAGTCTTTGCAGATGCTTCTTTTAGCAGTGATGACCTGACAAGGATTGCTTTAGGTGGAAGTTCACTCACGTGAACATTTTTAAGATCAACCGGTGTGTTCACCTCCCATTCAACGCGTTGTCTCTGTCGCTTTTGAAACCAACTTTCTTCCTCTGGTTCGAGGGCTTGATAGTGCATCGAATTTACGCTTTTTCCTGCTGAGTTTTGTTAAGGTCAAGCCTGTAACATGATTGTTTTAGAGAAAGAATGTAAGAATACCGTGCTGCGTACGGAAAGCACTTTGACTCACTACGACGAATTTCAGATTTTATTAAACCTTCTGGATCCAAGACTGGTATAGCGTACGAATACTGTTTGACTTATCAACTGTTTGTTTAGCAAGTAGTTCCATCATATTATCTTGAAACACTTCCCATTAAGGTTTTGGGATTAACAGTATATTCGCTGTCTTCATATCAGTTGCGGTAATGTACTTTTCAAATTTGGTTTGGATTTGAGCCACTGCATGTATTTTAACGCAATGCAAACAGAACGTGTAAGGCGAGACCAGGCCGAGTATGAATCCACTTTTAACCAGTTTAAGTCTGTTATGGAGAATATCACTGTTTTACCGACCAGTACGTCACATTATCTAGATCGTAGATCTTTCTGAACTGTATTAGCTAATCTTGTTTCTAATAACGGGTGGCCACCAATTAATGGGAATGACTTCAAGACTTTTTTTTATCAGAACAATAATGCTTTCTAAGAATTAACGTTTGCAATAAAAAAAGATTCATGGATTTACCTTCACCCGCACTGTCAAAACTACCCATGCAGCATCAATCATAGTAACCCATGAGTCAGTAGGCAAAATTTGATAGCTCTATCAGTCGAACTCTAACCGTGATGGCAAAAACAGTGAAGCAACTCCGTTCAGAAGTGTGCGCGTTCAAAAAACGGCACCCCGCCGCGTCGAGAACAACATCTTGGAACTATTAGACAACAATCAGACCGACGACCCTGAGCGACAAGAAGCTCCAAAGGATGCTGAAGAGGAAGCCCGAAGGAAAAGTGGCTACATCGCTGCGTGCGCTTGGCCGGGAGGTCGGTTCAACCGTCCAAACAGTGAAAAAGTACCTGGCGAACATGAACATACATGTCAGGAAGCGGAGGTCACGTCCACTGGTTTCAGAGCTGCAGGCAATGACGCTGCGGCAGCGGCTGAATAAGATGGTCAGCTAGGTTTTCCCGGCAAATCGCGACGTAGCAGTGGTGATGGACGAAGAGACCTATCTCTTCCTGGCTGGCAACGACTGGCAGGGCACTTCGTATTTTACTTCCTCCACGAAGAAAGTGAGCTCCGAAGTGAAGTTAATTTCACACACCAAGTTCCCCAAGAAGGTGCTGCTGTGGTTCATCAAGAAAAACCATAAGGGCAAAGACGCGGTGTTCTGGCCGGATCTGACGTCGGCCCACTATTCGAAGCGATCGTTGGAGGAGATGGAGCAGCTGAATATCGATGTGGTATCCAAGTCGGTGAACTCGCCCAAAGTCCCTAAGCTGCGTCCCATCTAGAATTTCTGTCGCGAAAAATGAGGAGGAATTGATAAATAAAACGATAAAAGAACTCAAAAACATGCCTACACCAATGTTTTCGTCCGCTATGTTCCGGTTAACTTTCGAAAGGCAGCTCGCAAGGGCGTAGATATTTTTTGCATGTGAGCTAAAATAATTACCTTCCATGGGAAATTTATCGAAAGCAATTATTTGCCTGAGCTTTTTTTTCACCATCCGAAAAAAAGTCCATATTTTTAATAATATTTTTAAAACGTTATTACCTTATGTGAATGAATCTTTACAATAGTCAGCAAATTGTAACACATAAACTTTCACCCCAACATGTTGTTTACAGCATGCCGCCAAAACAGGAATTTCTGAGGGCGCGCATTGTACAGTTCTTTCAATCGAACCAAGTTTGTGGGAAAAAGAACACGTTGGACCTTTTAAGCGTTAACATGTTTCGAAACCGTTCTATTCCGTACTCTGACAATCATGGCAGTAATCCAGAAGAAAGGTACCCGAGCAGGAGAAAATAACAAATTACTACCTAATTTTGATTTTGATAACTGGCCTTGGTATTAAAAAGCAGAGCGTATTCATCAATTTACATATACATTTACTTTACCTTTACAATTTGTGAATGCACAAATACAAATAGCTGAATGTAAATATATCAAGATAAATAAATTCTAGGGTTTTTTTTTCATTAGGGCGAATCTGCAATTGAGAGACTCTCTTTGATTACTTTCTCTTTCATTCATATTCCATGCAGCGTTACGTTTTTCATTCAACTATTTGTAGAGTATGGTAGCCAGCACTGTTATGTTGCTATTTGTACCAGAGAATCCCTCAAAAGATTTATAATGGCGCTGTAATAAATGAAAGAGAGCGAAAGAGGAGAGAGCCTCTCATTGTTAGATTCGCCGTTTTGAAAAAAAATCCTAGAATTAATGGAAATAAATATATGTAGGATTTTTTTTTTAAATATGTCAACACAGACAAACAGACATAACTCTTGCAGTTTCTTCAACGATTACGTCATAAACGGTCAATTCAAATGTTTCTTAGTTGCTAGTATCGCCACAGATGGCGCATATAGTTGATTCACTCACGTTTGACGGTAACACACTACCCCCATCTGTTCAGCTTTATCACCCATCACAGAGTGCTTAACAGATGGCGCAGCTGTGTTAGTGACGATGATTTGTATTTTAATGTGTTATGTCTGTATGTCTATGATATGAATGTTAATAAATAAACGGAGATGGGATAACATAAACATGTAAACAATTTATATAAAAATCTCACGTTGATAGGCACTTTTATGGTAATTGTTGATGCTGCTGATCGAAAGTTATGCAGAAAAAATGCATAACTACCAATATTAAAATGAATTTTACTCGACAAGGGGACAAGCCATTTCGCATAGGTCTTGTATATGGAAGTTTTTACTTGCAGCTCACGTATTCCGTGTTTACAAATATTTGCAATTAAGCGATTAAGATATCTTTAAGAAACGTATTTTTTTACACTTCAACCTCTACAACTTTTTGTTTACAGTAACTAGCAATTATCTTGTATCTTTTGAAAGTGCGTTCTTTTATGCCCTACAAGTCATCCAAACAAAGTTTTAAAATTCAAATTTGAAAAATTTAGAGCAAAAAAACCGTTTTTAAAAAAAGTCCCACCCTAGGGAGAGACACCGTTATAAAACAATACGCAGATGAGATAGACATAAAGTTTCTTGAACAAAGTTTCCATTAATTAAGTTTTCTAATATTCTGTAGTAGCAAAAAATCCTCAAGATATAAGAATAAAGGGTTAGAATTTTTATTATGAACATAAAATGACCATCCTAGTCACCACCCAAATCAAAAGATAGATCCTACTTTTAAGATTAAATTTTCCAAAGACATCATATGTTTACAGTTATTAGTTTTCGAATCATCGTCGAGTGTGTTTACTTTGAAATACTGCTCAACAAAAACCAATTTCAATTTCTCAATTTCAAACTACTTCTATTTCACAGCCTACCGAACGCTATCGATAGTTTCTCTTCACATCTTTGGTTCAAGCAGAAATTACTGTCCACTCCTAGGGTTGCATATTGATAAGAAGGATATTTCCAATTACAAAACACAACATTATTGAATGCATGGTTGCTCTCTCTAGACCAGGTTAACTCTTGAGAAGATGCTTGACTAATCAGTGTGAAGTTTAAACTGTCGATTCTCGGCTTTAATTTTAATTGTGGGATTCATAAATTATTGCCACCCATCCCAGTAGCAAAACCATCATGCACAAATACGATAAAAGAGAAACAGCGATTGGCTGGTCATCACGAAATTTAGATCGTGCATTATACAAAAAGGTGTAATGATAGCATTTCACCAGATAAAAAGCAATATTAATGTTTCATACAATAAACGAAACATTTTTACTATGTACAAAATCCATGTTTACGAAACTAGTGAAAGCTGATTTACGAAAATTTCCAGGGTAAGCGGCATTACGAACAGTAATTGCACAATAGTTTTCGTAATCCAGATTGTCCCCCTTCTTGTTATGAGGGTGGGGCAGACAAACCTCATTCTGTTACTCCTCCGGCAGCTGCTTGGTATCCCAAATTCTGGTTGTCACTTGATGCAGGCAACTGGCGGCCAACTTGTCCGGACCCATCGTGATAAGTTCTGTTTCGATACCGTCCCTCCCAACCGATTTGCACGAAGGCCCAGCGCTGTGTTTCTTTCACATTTTATGTGAGCGGTGCAGCTGTTCTAGCTCTCTCACATTACTCCTGCTCCACAACGGTTTTCTTCCGGAGGAATTTGGATTGCTGACTCCACAGCATAAGTTCCCGCACGGCGTTCTTCTCTTCCAAAACCTGTCGACTTTTTTCATCGAACTGACGATAGCTGTTTCCACGGTGTTGCAACAGTCCACGAGGTTTCGTCGTCCACGATATTCAAACAGTTCTCGTGAGACCACTTAGTCCACTCGAAAAGAATTCTGTCCCATCACATCTTATCACGCCTGTTGAAAAGATCAATGTACTAGGTCAACACTTGAAAAACTCATACAAGCTTGGGAATTCTATTGTGAGCTCACATGAGCCTGCAACTACGGAGGCAATATCTAGACTCGCCGAAACACCCACAGTTGTCCCTTACGATAGTACTAAATCGGCTGAGGAGGTAACATCTGCCATCAAGCGAACAAAAACATGAAAGCCGCTGTTGTCGACGGAGTTATCAACCTCGAGTTGAAAGACCTGAGTGTTGATTTCTTCCGACGGTTCTATCAGATGTTGGGAGCTTGACTACTTTCCATCTTACTGGAAAATATCCGAAATGATCCCTATTTGCAAGCCTGGGTATTTTGCTACCAGCACTGAAAGCTATCGTGCTGCGGCCTATGTCCTCCATCTCTAAGTTGTTCGAAAAGCGTTCGCAAACTATTTTCCTTTACAAACAATTTCGTTCCAGACAAGGTCACTTTACCATCCACAAACTGACGCGAGAAACTAATATCCTCAAACGGAATAGGTCCGTTGGAAAGTCTTCTGCCTGGTTTAAGCTGCATCAATAGAATTTGGCAATCATCTTGCTGAGATCATCAGACGTTATCTGTTGAACAGGTCATTCCAGGTCTTCCTGGACAATTCCCACTCTGATACATTTTCAACAGCAGGAAAGAATGACTTGATAACTGGCCCTGGTATTTAAGAACTCAGATTAAGAGGGAAATACCTGAGCATTATACCATAAAATTGTTCCCAAAATGTTATGCAAAAACCACATTGAAATAATAGGAATAATACAATACCAAAAAAGTAACTCTGAGGTATTCCTAGGTATCAGAAATAACAAGTTTTGTTATTCGAGAGATATTTTGCTCGCAATTTTAAGGTATTTTGTAAAGGTATTTTACCTCTTAATCTGAGCTTTTCAATACCAAGGTCAGTCATCAAGTTCAAAATTAGGTATTCATATGTTGTTGTCTCCTGCTCAGGCTCCATGGATGCTCGAGCAGGAGACAACAACATATGAATACCTTACAGAGAATCCTGCCTGAAGTCATTCTATCAAACTATCAGAAAACTATTTAACTAGGATTAAGTAATAGTAGTTAAGTCGCTATATAAAACCCTTGTAGGAATTCATAAAACTTTAAATGTTACTTGGGATAACTACTAAAGATGTAGCGCTCCCTGAGCTTATCAATTAAAATTTAAAATCAAATGTTGATTAAAAACAACGAAATAAAGATACATTTCAGAAATAGTAGCGAAATAAACGGCAGGATTCCAAGTTTACGATAGATTTCGGTTCGTAGACACTTTCAAATGACTTTCACTCAATTGAAAACACAATAGTGACTTTTGAAGATGAATAATAGCAAAAAAAAAAGAAAACAACGATAACAGGAAACTGAGGGAGCGCGTAAAGATCGAACATACAAAAAATCCTTTGAAACGACCATGTACCGATGCCGAGAGAGCTCGTTGTTATCTAAACTGAAGGAAGCCAGAGATAATGTGTTGACAACTACTGGTTGTGACACTGGAGAAGTGGCTTCAACTCGAGGTAGGAAATGTAATCTAGTGATTAACTAACTTTGCAAAATGAAAACACTACCGGCATAATTCACTATTTTCTTACTAAGGACTGAATCGTTCATTATGATTACACCTAAACATTGCATTAATTGCATAGATTTTATTTAGTTTGCAACTCAAATTCATTTACATTGTTTATTGATCATCAAAAAAGCCCATTACATCAGTATTCATTTAATTTTCCGTAGATCTGGCCAGCTATCGCACCTTCTTCTTGATGTTCTTCATGAGGTTTTGCACAACCGTTCCGTCGATTGGTTTACATTTGCCCAGTCTTTTTTTTAACTTGATGATGTCATCTGCTCCTTTAGCCCTTTTTCGAAGCTTTCCTTTCATCAAAGCCAAAATTTCTCAATATTTGCGGACAATTTGGAGGATTCATCACATTTTCCACATATTGGACATTGTTCTCTTCATACCAGTCCAAGGTGGCACGCGCATAGTGGCAGGATGCCAAATCAGGCCAAAACAATGTTGTACCTTTGTGTTTTCAGATTATTAGGCAGAATTCGTTTCTGCTGGCATTCCTTCCAGTACATTTCGGCGTTCATATTTGCGCACTGGCAAATTGCTTGCCAAACCAACACCTTTTTATCCAAATTTTTCGCAAAAACTCGATTTCTCCGAATTTGGGACACCCGTTCCACGCTTTACGGTGTAAAACTGTGCCCCTGAAATCGCCCTGTAGTCCAATTTGACGTACGTCTCGTCATCCATGCTAATTTGCATGTCATTTTGCTCAAAAAGTCGTCGTACAGCTTCCGAGCCCGAGTTTACAGAGAAACCGCCTGAATTTGGCTGCGTTTTGGACATTTTTGTTTTCGGTACGTCTTCAGAAAATTTTGCGTCTTTGCGCGTTAGACCATTCCAATCGGCGTTTCACACTTTGTTGCGCAATCTCTGATGGATACCTCCTTTTTTATTTCCCAAACTTTGCAAATTTGTTTGTCCATTTTTATACAACATAAAACATTTTTTGCAATCTTCCATACAACAGACCTGATTCCAGCGATATCTTTCTTAAATTTACATGAAAAATCCCATTAATTTATACCAAAACTAGCATTCTCTTTATAAGCATTAGATAACGCAGAAAATTTAATTCTGCATTCTGTCAGTTTACCCGTAGCAAAGTTTAATGATAATTCACAAAACCTTTGCCTAAATAACTTCTAAGGGACAAATCAAAGAATTCCCTAACTTGAAAGAAACATTGAATTTTCTGTGTTTTCTAATAGCTTGAGCTTAGCTTAGCTTGACTGACTGCACGTATCAATGGTTGCTATTCCGTGATTGATGAGAATCAGTGAAATTGCACAATGAATCAACTGAATGGGGCTGAGAGTAACCGACCATTCTCACTGTACACGTTTCAGTGACTCAATTTCTATAATAATCAATAACGGCGCCGGCCACGTCCTTGCAATCAGGTGGGAATAGAGAAGGAAAGTTAGTGTGACTTTTGCTGTTTAGGGACCGTGTTTACCTCTGCATCCCCACAAAGGTCACAGGAAGGAGGTTTTTCTATGTTAGTAGGATAAGGTTCGATGGATCAGGGTTCACCTTGATATGTGATGTGGCCATATGATACAGTTCATACAATTCAGGTAACACAAGGGATAACAATATCCTGTTTCGCCCCGCATTTTTGAGAGCACTTACCACCTCTCAATTGTCTTAAAAGCCCTTGCGGGGCCGACTAATTGGCGATCTGCTGCTTCCAAGTGATGCATATCCAAGCCCACTATACTTGCCCCATATGGCATTTCAGGTGACAAAAATTGCATCATATCTCGACTTAACTCCTCCAACCCATCAATATCGTCGCTGCTTTATCGTTTTCTTCAGATTATCCACCTGCTCTACCTGTCTGATCAAAATTTCCTCCACCGTAGCCATTCTTGGTTCAACCCGCTTGCACTGGCCTACCAAACTACCAAACTCAACTTGCATTCGTATAGGCTTTTTTACCGTGTTTAAACACTTTTAAACATGCGCTTCGTCATTTCACATTCGTATACATACCGCGCTACCCCGAATCTTCATGGTGGTCATGGCATTATAACTAATTGCTTGTACATCACACTTATCTCATCATGGAGTTGTACCAGAACAGACACCACAGCACAACAAGAGGTACGCCAATAATCATTCCCCAGAAAACAATCTTTTCACCCCCGACGAAATCGTCGAAATCGTGACCGAGGTTTACTCACGACTGAGCACCTGTACGGCCAAAAAACAACAGATCAGAGTGATCTTTGAAATTACTGCCCATTACTGTTTCCCTTCTAATGGATAATGTGCCAAAAAGGTTAACTATTTCATTCTGGAATGCCAATGGTATTCAGAACAAATCTCACAATATATAACTTCTTCAGATTTCTTAATTAGAATTAGAAGTTAATACAACAATGAACAATTTTTACGCTAATCATTCTCAGATTAACTCTGATACCTAATCTTTGGTAAAACCCAAGGAAATATCAAATTTTCTCAAAAAAATTAAAAATAGTAAATCACCTGGCTTAGATCATTTACATAACCGATATTTAAAAAGATTACCACGAAAAGCCCTCGTGCTTTTGACATTTATTTTCAATTCGTGCATAAAATTGAATTACTTCCCCTTGGCATGGCGGCATGCTAAGGTTATAGCAATTCCAAAGCCAAATAAAGATCGTTCGGACCCTAAAAACTATCGTCCTATCAGTCTATTGAGTAGTTTGAGTAAAATCTTTGAAAAAGTTTTACTGAAACGTCTCAATCAACATATCTCAGAGAAAACATCATTCCAGATACTCAGTTTGGTTTAAGAAACGAACATTCTACATCCCACCAGTGACATCGGCTAATAAACAATATAAAAAATAATCGCGATGTTAAAAAATCTACTGGACTTGTACTGTTAGATAATGAAAAAGCTTTTGACACGGTATGGCACAACGGATTGATTTACAAAATGATAACCTTGGAGTTCCCTGCGTATCTCATAAAATTAATTCACTCCTATCTGAAGGACACAGATTTTGTATTATCGATAGGTTCTGAATCTTCTCAGATACACAGTATTCCTGCTGGAGTACCGCAGGGAAGCGTTTTATCTCCCGTATTGTATAACGTAAAGGGTGTCCACGATGATATTGCCACACTATGAAATTGCTCTAAATTTTTAACCGTTGGGTAGAATTTAATGAAAATTTGGGTAGATTTAGTTCATAGTGCATTATTTACATCCTGCAAGTTTGTCCTGTGATCAAAACTCGTGGAAATGGAGTCGAAAGAACAGCTCGTGCGTGATAAAATCTTGCGCATTCATCACGAGAACAAGGATCTCTCGCATCGTTCCATCGCTAAAACGTTGGGAATCGCGAATTCCACGGTGTCGCGAGTGATTAAGCGGTTCGAGGAACGGTTGACCACCGATCGGAAGCCCAGAAGTGAAGGAAAAAGTATTCCGTACAACACCAAAAATCACAACCGCGTAGTTGGGGCCTTCAACCGAAATCCGAACGCCTCCGTTCGGGATGTGGCTAAGAAGCTGCACCTAAGCCGAAGTTTTGTCCAGAAGGCCAAAACTAAGGCTGGGCTTCGAACGTTCAAGGTACAAAAGGCCCCTAATCGCGACGAGAAGCAGAACAAGTCCGCCAAAACCCGTGCCAGGAAGTTCTACCTCAACATGCTGACGAAAGTTGAATGCTGCATCATGGACGACGAAACATATGTGAAGGCCGACTTCAAACAGATCCCCGGCAACCTGTTTTTCACGGCCAAGGATAAGTTCAGCGTTCCAGAGCATGTCCGCACTCAGAAGATGTCCAAATTTGCGAAGAAATTCCTGGTTTGGCAAGCCATCTGCACGTGCGGGAAGCGAAGTGCACCTTTCGTGACCCAGGACACGATAAACGGACAGGTGTACATAAAAGAGTGCCTCCAGAAGCGACTGCTTCCTCTCCTGAAGGCTCACAACGTCATTCTGGCCGGATTCACATTCTGGCCGGATTTGGCCTCATGCCACTACTCCAAGGACGTGCTGAAGTGGTATGCGGACAATAAGGTCAATTTCGTGCCGAAAATGTTCAACCCTCCCAACACTCCGAAGCTCCGCCCCATCGAGAAGTACTGGGCGATTATGAAGCAGCACCTTCTTAAACGACCTAAGGTAGTGAAGACAGTCGAGGAACTGAAGAAAGTATGGGTTTACATGCAAAAAACGGTTGATTCACAGGTTGTGCAGAATCTTATGGCCGGGGTTAATGCCAAGGTGCGGGCATTTGCGTATGGACTGTAAATAAAATACGAGTAAAATGATAAAATGAAGTATAATAGTTATTTCTCAATCCCTGAAAATTTGATGGCAATCGGATGAAAACTCGAATTTTGCGAATCAATTTTGTGTGTGGCAATTTCATCGTGGACACCCTTTATTCCGGATTTTGGTGGATGTGAACGACATCAATTTGCAGATTATACAGCCGTTGCCTCATCATCCAATGATCATGTTGAAGTGACTATAAATCTCAATGCCAGCCTGTTTCAGTACTCTAGTTATTGCAAGAAATGGAAAATCATAGTAAACGAAAACAAAACTACAGCGATTTTCTTTACTAGGTTTAGAAATCCGAGAAAACTTCCAAATAGGAATCTCGTTTCCAACGGTTTTGAAATACCTTGAGAGGATGAAGTAAAGTATTTGGGCTTAATTTTGGATAAGAAACTAACTTTCCAGAAATACACTCAATACATCCTCGAAAAATGTGAAAAATTGGTTAGAATTATGTATCCATTTATTAATCGTAAATCGAAGCTGAATATTAAAAATAAGATTTTACTATATAAAACTATATTTCGATCGACATTAACATATGCTTCGCCAGTATGGTCAGAATGTGCCCTAATTCATAAGAAAAGATTACACTCTTGCCTCCTTGGTTTTGCTCTGAGAGCTTACATCAAATTAGTGAAATAGAAATGCGGCGCCAGGTCACCAGTAGTGAGTACAAGAACTCAAACCTTACATAATACATCAGGGGATAGTTGAATGGGCTACGCAACGTTTCTTCCCATGGGGGATTTGAATTTTGCGGGATACACTATTAGTGCACACTAGAAGTGTACAATGATATTGCATCACTACCCACAGGATTGGGGAGGGGGGGATAATTGTTGGCATGTAAGGCTGTAGGGAGAAGAGTTTACATCAATCATTTGCAAATATCTAGAGTTTTTTTTTTTCATTGGACGAATCTGCAATTGAGAGACTCTCTTTGATTACTTTCTCTTTCATTTATATTCCATTCAGCGTTACGTTTTACATTCAACTATTTGTAGAGTATGGTAGCCAGCACTGTTGTGCTTATATCTGTACTAAAGAATCCCTCAAAAAATTTATAATGGCGCAGTAATAAATGAAAGAGAGCGAGAGAGGAGAGAGCCTCTCATTGTTAGATTCGCCCTTTTGAAAAAAAAAAAGAAAGAAAATAAAAATCCTAGATATAATCTATTACCTTGTGATTAACTGTCAACGATATCTTCCAAAATACCTGTTTTGCTTGATATTACTATAATTCAGAACTTGTTCTCTCGTTTCAAGATGAGATTTTGCTTCTTGTTTGGGGGGTTGGTCTTGAAATTTGTTATGAGTTCTTCAGCAAAACTTCTTTTTGATGACAAGGTAATTCGCTCATTGTCGATGCGTACCTTAAAAGCTTTTGATGTGTTGAGAGGGGTAATACATTTATTACTTATCTTAATTTTTAGCTTGCGTCTGTTGTGACTAGTTCATTCGATCCGTGTAATGTTTCGTTAGAAACAGACAGGATTTTTCATCCAGTTTCAGGGCTTTGTTTTGAATTTTATTTGAAATTCTTCAACAGGACTTCATCTTGATGACGAAGTATATCGTCAATTGCCGATGCGCACTGTAAGAGCTCGACTTTTCTTCAAAACTTGGTATCTAGAATGAAGTAAGCAAAATCGCCTCACGGTAGAAAGCTTTGATACAAGCATAGCATCTTGGGATACCATTTCCATGTTCATCTCATCTCATAGCAATTTGCACAATTTGAAAACGAAAGATCGACGC
Source organism: Aedes japonicus (assembly GCA_034211315.2). NCBI lineage: Eukaryota > Metazoa > Arthropoda > Insecta > Diptera > Culicidae > Aedes > Aedes japonicus. Next base: position 36,346 of record JASCZW010007619.1, read on the forward strand.
GTAACCATCGGATTTCTAACTTTTTATTTAAGTTTAATGTTATTTAGTTTTGGAAGTTGAAAGTAACTTAATAACAAAAGGAACAAATTCATTCACATATCAAACTCCTATAATTCCGAATATTATGAATAATGGATCATGAGATGAATAATGGAACAGGCTCCCCTTGTGATAATGCTTTCCAAAAGTGCGCTAGGTTGTGATAATAAAGTATGCAGATTTTTCAACTGCGTTTATATGATCAAGTGCAACATTCCAACTATTCGCAAATTATGTACTTGACCATCGATCACTATCTCAGTATAATAATGTTTGTCGATAGGAAATACCGGAGGATTTTCAGACGCATTTTTGGGCTGCATTATCACTGATCTGGCAACACTAGTGTGCTTCTTTCCAAAATGGTAAAGAACCAGACCAGCCCTGAGACCTGGTAGTTGAAGTTAAACTACCTCAAGGTTTTGCCAGAGCCCAGGGAGAAATGCTAGATCAATATTGTAGTAAAATTAAAACAACATATAATCAAAAATGTACAAGTTCTTCTTTCGATATGTTGCGTACTCTGTGTATTTAGTGTTCAAGTCTTAGTGTTTAAGTTCTTCTCTAAGCGGAGGTTTTTTTTTTATCTAAAATGCTGTTTTCCTCCATATACAAATGAACTATTATGTAGTAGATCGCAAAGGTGTTGAAAAAATAATTTAAAAACCATTCCAATGTTGAAGGTGTTAACCGAACTCATTGTTTTTAGAATAAGACATTTTTTGTATATTAATTTTCATAATAATAAATAAAAATTTGATTGTACATTACACTTGCCACCACTTTCATTGTTTCTTGTTTCACGCCACCGAACAATTGTTCACCGAAACAAAAGCTACCGCACACACAGACTCGCGCCACCGAACAATAAATAACGCCAACAATGGACTACGCACTATGCCCGAAAACAAAACCGACACCAAGTTGAGACGACGCATACGGTAAACTGTGTATGGTTTTTTTTGGCCCAGACAACGGATAAACCAATAAACTCCAACTCAAATTTCTATTCTCAATTTTCACAAACCGCACTGATTTTAAATTTAAAGTAAATGAACGAAAAAATGACAGCGAAAAAAAAACGTCCGTTTGCGCCCGAAGCTTACTTCGATCCATCTTGAATTTTCTGTGTTTTCTAATGCACAAAAAGGGAATGCTGTAATTGGCATCAGTTATTGAGATCTTCAATATAAATTTAAGCCAGATGTCGCAGGCATCTGGCCGGTTGAGTGGAAGATTCCAAAAAAATGATGTATGGTGTATGCAAGATTACAAACAAGTACGTTGTTTACGTTAGCTTTGGTTGGAAATTAAACGAGAGGAAATGTAGTTAAAATTCATTTTTTTTATGTGTACGAAACGAATGAAACCAATCGAACCTATTGAACATAATAATGCATCAAACAGTCTAACGTATTCTACGTCAACGGGTCGTGTGTTATTCACAACCTCACTGATTTTTTTTAAAGATAGGAAACTTTGAAAAACTGGTTCAAACCTTCCTACAGCTAATCAAATACACCCGTCGAATCTCTGGATAGGTCTAGAGTAGATTTTGATGGAAGTTATAGAAGCAAAGCTGTTTTATGATTGTTGGTTCTGAGATGCCTTGCAGAACTTAATATAACCAAAAACGTAACATTTGTATGCGTAAGAAGCGATCCCTGTTCAGTGCTCAATATCCTTGCTTTGTATCGAACCAATCAGGGTCCAACTCGAAAACTGCAGCAGAAACAAAACTTAATGAATTATTTCAACTACCGCAATAAAATCCTTTACATCCCAATAGGACCCGAATGATTGTCCCATGCATTTGGAGTCGCAATTTATCGCTGCAATAAAAGTTAACCTACTCACCAATACCGTTATGCCGCAGCCAGTTTGAAGAATTGACTTAAACTTTCTAACCGAAATTGGTTCGGTTTGCAAGCAATGCAATCCATTTCCGGCGAGGCATATGGCCACACTCTGTGCTGCAGAACCAATCCTCGCACCGGTTGAAAAGAGTTCATAAATTTCGTCGCTTCCAGTGGCAGCATCCCCAACCGGTCCAGTGTGCAGTGGCAGTATCGAGCGATAATAAAGCTATGATTTATAAGAATTTTATTTTCGCAAAGTTTTTTTTTCCTGCTCTACAATTCTGGGTCAATACATTGGAGGATTGGTGTCCGGGATTATGGGTGAAATTTTTACTGTCATTTTTTTTTCGTTCTGAGACATTCTATCAGTGCACATCGATGTACAATTTTTCGACCAGAGAACACATATGTGAAAATTATTTTTTCGATGTTTTTTACCTTAATAGGGGGGTCATTCGGAGAAGTATTGTCGTCCTATAGTCTGCTGATGAAAATGGGCTATCGATAAAGTTGGAATAAAAACATAAAATAAAAAAGAGGTAATGTTTGTTTGCATTATCGCATAAAGCGTCATAATTGTACTTTTTTTTGGGTTGAGCTTGTTTTAACTGGATGCTGCCGACGATGTTCCGAATAATAAAAGAGTTGATAGATTGTACCGATGGGATCGAAGCAGATGAAATGCTGAAAAAAGAGCGCTTTTATGGAATTTTCGTGTTCGACTACCTTTTTTTTTGGGATTGATTCGGCTTTTCGGCACTTGTTTCGCGTTGTTTCTTGTTTCGTTAGCAAATATTCGCGCGCATGAATTACGATACCTGATAAAATCGAACACAATTTGATAAAACGGGACAGTGCTTGTTTGATCGGCTTTATAAACACATGAATTGAGATTTATTGATTGAAAAGAACTTTTATAACGTGGGAAAAGCCGAAAGATTATAAGAAAATGTGCACGTAAATTTGTGTATATTTAAGCTCCAACTCCTTTAGAAGCTGTCCTCATTGGTTAACGGTTTCTTCACGACCGACCTACAGACCCCCCATTATCGGAAATGAAACGAAACGGCTTTCCCCGGCAATAACACTTTCGGTCCCTTATCTAGTAAAATTTATGGAACCCGCTTGCCATTTACCCTGGCTGTGACCTCGAAGAATCCTTCCTTCGAGCGCTTCACTAAAGAGGTACCACAGGTAAGCCACAATTCCAGCAGCAGAGCACCAAAGCGAAGCCCACACGCTGTTTCGCAATTTGACTATATTGCTGCCACCCCAAAGCCACACATGTGTACATAACAGTATCGTTTACCCGCCCCATATGTAAAAAAAAAACCTTTTTTCCACTCAACCATTAAGAAGCGTGCAGATTTGTTTGTGTAGGCAAATGCAACAAATGGAAATCACTTTACTCCACCTTTCCACCCACACGACCGAACGTGTCCATTTCGTTAAGCACTGTAGGACCCATAAAGGATACCGGACAACCACAATGGGTTGGTTCCATTTAGGAATGAATTTTGCGAGTCAAACGACAAATAAAGAAAATTGGAATCCACCCAGCAACGGCGGGCGGCGCACATTTTCGTGTTTTGCAAAAAGGTTTGGGTGCTCTTTAGCCTAGGATCTTGCTGTTGAGTACACATTAGGCTTGTAAAAGGAAAGGGAGTACAGGCGTTCTCCGATTGAGATAGTGGACGATGTAATATTAAAATTAGAGGTTCTCCCTTAACTTCGACGGTAAGGTGCAACTACAAAGCAACACCATGCTTGATGATGACTGGGTTGGATTCTCGGTCTGATCTAGGAATTTTTCATAAAGGAAAATTTTTCATTTTCCATGGCATAAGGTATAATTGTACTGGCCACACAATCATAATAATGCAAAAAAGGTACATGTCATCAACATTTTTCAATTACTAACTGTGGAAATGAATTCAGATCACAGCAAGCTTTATGCTAGCTGTAACGAGCAATTAGCTTCGAAATGCCAAGATAAAAGAAATAATTCTACTACACAACGGTGCTGATGAGCACCCACTGTGTTATTCGGAACATGACTGTGTGTTTTGAAAATTACCTTTACTGATCGTGTGGTCAATCAAATCATTTTAACTGATATTAGAAAACAAACAAGAGAAGGCACCGCTTCAAATCACGTAACACAAAGGTTACGCAATAACATCGTCGAAGGTGTTTCCTAAAGGCTGACTAAAAGTAAATCGGTACGCCTCCCATCGCGCCGCTAGACACCTCTTGTGTTGTGATTCGAAAAACTTTAACAGTGGTTTGTTTACACTTCTATAGAGAACAACTGAAGCAAGTTTGATCAAAGATGTCGATCGTCTTCCGAAATAAAGTCAAATGGATCTCGAAAACAAAACAAAAATGTACACAAACACCTGGAAAATCCGGAGTGATTTGGTACCAAACCGGCCAGAGTGCCAAAGATGCCGAAAACAACAATTTGTCGAGTGCTCAAAATCAACAAGGAAACCCTGAGTGTGGAAAGAAATCAGCGGACCTACGAAAAAACTGGAACCAGGGATCGTCACCTGCGCAGCAACGTGTTGAGGTGCGTTAAAGCCAACGCCGAACTTTCGATCCGAGATGTGGCCAGAAGATACAATGCCAACTTTCAAACGGTGGGGAACATCCTTGTCAGGAAAGGATACAAGTCTTACAAAGCCAGTAGACATCCGAATCGGCACATGAAGCAGAATTGTGTGGCCAAAAAGCGTAAAAGGCTCTTGACCGTGTTTTGACGAAACACAAGGGCTCTACTTTTATCGATGACAGAACATACGTCAAACTCGATTTTAAACAGCTTCCCGGTCAAAAGTTTTAGATCTCGGCTTTACATGGGGATGTGCCGGGAAGATTCAAGTTAGTGTTAGCCGACAAGTTCGCGCAGAAAGCCATGATTTGGCAAGCGATTTGCAGTGTGGACTGAAAACGGAACCATCTGCCTCATTCTTGATGATGACATCCCAAGTTTACATCGAGGAATGTTTGAAAAACCGTGTACTGCCGTTCATCTGCAAGCATAGGAGCAAAGTCATCTTTTGGACCGATGTGGCCAGCTGCCACTACTGCTAGGTGGTTCTGGAGTGGTATGCTGCCAACAAGACCGATTTTGTCCCTAAGTTAATGATTCATCCGAATTGCCAGGTATTTCGACCAATCGAAAAATACTGGGCAATATCACACCAGCTGCTCACTTCGACGAACCGGAGGGGCAGATAATATCCAGCAAATGCGGGCAAAATGGAAGAAATGTGTGGATTCCGTGTCTGTTTCAACTGTGCGGGATGTGATGGGCTCCATCAAGAGGAAGTTTCCAGATTTCGTTCAAACTGGAGGATTGTAATCATCTTATGCTGTAACTTTGAAGTTTTAATAAAAGCATTGTAATGTAACCATTAATGAACTTTTTGAACTTATTGAATCGTGAATTACAGATGGTTTTGAATGTAGTAGTTGAATTTAAGCACAGAGAACAGAAAAAGCGATGGAAGAACAACGCTGCATAGTTTAGGTTTCACTAAACAAAAATTGGCAGACTATCAAATCTCGAAACGGACAAGTGGCGCCACCAACAGTTACAGAAATTTACACACAGAGGGCACTCCAACTTGGATGTCTGTTCTCTGTGCTTTAAGTCAGACTTTAGACAGAAGTTGAGGCAGCTTCTGCCCGAAACTCCTTGCTACTACTACTACTACTACTACTACTACTACTACTACTACTACTACTACTACTACTACTACTACTACTACTACTACTACTACTACTACTACTACTACTACTACTACTACTACTACTACTACTACTACTACTACTACTACTACTACTACTACTACTACTACTACTACTACTACTACTACTACTACTACTACTACTACTACTACTACTACTACTATTTTCGCATCATTGAGCATGCAGCGACGTTCACTTCATGCGCTCTGAAAAACCGTTCAACTCAAGTCTATACGGGGCGAAGTTTGATGTCGGATACCTTATTGATGATGATGATGATGTTGTTGATGATGATGATGTTGTTGATGATGATGATGAGATACTACCATCTATTTTAGCAAGGTAACTTTCCATAGCATTGGAATAATCTCTGAAACAATTTGATCAGGATTCTATTGTTGTTTGTGAAAGTCAACCTCCTGTATGAAGGGCCCATAAGCAGAGACAATTACGCGAATATAGGGAAGAGAATCTCCTTCCAAAAGCAAGTTCACACCCACAGAATAAGCCCGCCCTCGTTCACAGAAGAGCCCGCCCTCGTTCCGCGTAATGTTAACAATAGGGAGGAGGCATTCCCATACTCCCTATCCAAATCGTTTTACTTGAGTGCCCTGATGGTCCGTCCCTTTTCCCGTTATATATTATTATGTCCTGGATATTCAGTATATTTTGTAGTGGTCATTTGATTGCTTACCTTGCATTAGAAAATTTGGCTGAAAGTAAAATTGGTTAGGGTTTATACCGTTCTTTACTTATTGCTCTGTGTTGTCTCGATGTATCTGTTTTTGAAGAATTCACTTTATGATGACCGTATGATATTGCTCGCGGTCATAGGGTAGGGAAGAGAACAGACAGGAAAAAGGATTAGTGATTGGTAAAATGCTATGCGCATGTGAGTTTTTCTTGGTGATATCCTCACAACGGCCGTTTAGAATGGTTCGACGGATGCATATAAGAGATCATTCCCGTTGAGTTTTCGCTGGTTTACTCAATTCCATCATGTTTGGTTATAGAATACAAGAAACGTTTTACGACGGGCTTCATTTGGGAATATCAGGGTAATGATCCCCCATCGCATCTTCAAGTGGTCGTTACAAGCTGTACATTTAGTTCATGCACTTTTGAACGTTGATGGGGCAGCCGATTCACACATGAAATCTGCCGCGACTAACTCGACAGAACGCGCCCATACCCCTTTCTGAACCGAAGGGCAGGGGTTTGATGCCGGATACCTTCTTGCTCCTTAACTTTACGAAAATACTTTTTAACGTTCTCTGGTACGCAACACTTTTTACTTCATACCGGATTGCCTTTCAGCAGTATTTTTTAAATTTCTGGAACGCCTGATCCACGGTTATCACGTCAATAAATGGTTGATGATACGTGCAACTAGGAGTCCTCTCTTAGCTCAGTCGGTAAAGGCGCTGCTATATAGAAACTTCAAAAATAATAAAATAAGTTATAATATTATATTCAAATTTAGCTAAACGCATGTAAGATGAATGAAGAGAAAGAGTTGTGTTTGTCTGTGCTGATACTGTTCACTGCGGTTAGAGAACTTTTAGGAATATATCCTGGTACGCAATCAAACGTAATCTGAGCACAATGACCAGTATCTAAATTATTTTGATTATTTTGTCGGAACGAAAAGTGGTCATTGGTACCGTATTTTGGATTACTCGGATACTGGTCATTGTGCTCAGATTACGTTTTAAAAGGTACTCTGGTACTCCATCTTATTCGCCTTTGGAAATTAGCATTTGATGATATGTCGCAAGCCTTGTTTTGTCGGAATGAAAAGTGGTCCTCCGAACTAGATTTCCGATGATCCGGTTACTGTCAACTATGGCTAGATTACGTTTGGGAAGGTGCTCCGGTACTTAATCACACTCTTCTTAGAATATTATTGTAAAATTATGTGTCGCACACTAATGTTTTGTTGGAACGGAAGCAATCTACCGAACCGGATCACGGATGATCAGGGTACTGGTCACTGTTACGGTGGTCGAGAAGGTTCTCTGGTACTACATCGTATTCAGCTTTGAATATCAGTATAAAATAAAATTTCGTAAGTCCATGTTTTGTCGGAACGAAATGTGGCCCTCGGAACCGAACCGCGGAATCCGAAAGGTTACCAGGGAAGCCAATGACGGTCCCAAGTCTAGGGTTTGTTAATTTATTGTTATGTTTTTTAAATAACACGATTTATCACTGAGAATACATTTGGTCCACAATTTGCAATACAAAATTACATTATCTGAATCCAGAATAAATCTGTGATCAGCAGAATTTTAGCGTCAAAAATCGGTTGAAAAATGAAAAAGTAATGAATTACTAAGCAAACTGTGAAGCGGAAAACGCTAATATAATTCAGTTGACTTCTATTCCACTAAACAAGCAAATCCATGAATGCAATCTTGCATTCATATTGATTCTAAATTTTGATTCACAGATGATTCTCTAGAAGGCGAACAAATGATTCACATGATTCAAAATGAATGTGGATATTGCGTGGGTCGCTTTGATTGAATCATTCATTCTCTAGCTTGGCTGATTCATGGATTCAGTGGTATAAACAATCAGTAGAGATCATATGAAGTATTTTCATGCGACTGTGATTGATCGAAAATGAAATGATGAAGCAAAATACGGAATCGGCTGAAATCATGCACGCGATTGAATTTTTCCATCCTTGTATAAAGCATTACCATGGTGTAGATGACTGGGTTCGATTTCCGGTCTGCTCTAGGAATTTTTCTTTAAAAAAAATTTCTCGACTCCCTGAGCATAGGGTATGATTGTACTTGCAAGAAGGAGACGGTACGTTCCATGCGACTGATCGCACCAAAATCCTTATACCATTCATTGGTCTTCATCTCAATCAACGATTACAAAAATTCTACAGAATCCTTTCGACATGCTTACCTTGAAAGATGACGTGTGGCAAAAAAAGTAAAACTTTCGTCACTACAGGCACAATCAACAAGGAAATCTATCAGAAAGAGTGTCTGCAGAAGCGATTGCTACCCTTCATCAAAAGTCACAAAAAAAACCTTTGTTGTGGCCCGATTTGGCATCATGCCACTATGCTAAAACTGTGATCGAGTGGTACCAAGCAAATCAAGTGAACATTGTACTAAAAACCACAAACCCGCCAAATTGCCCAGAGCTACGACCAATCTAGAGATATTGGGCTCTGATGAAGCGAAAGCATTCTGGAAAGAAGCAAGGAATCAAAGACATCAAACACTTCCAGCAAATTTGGACAAAGACGGCTTCTACTATTTCTGAAGAGTCTGTACAAACCCTAATGGACGGAGTTAAGCGCAAAGTTCGAAAATTGTATGCAAATACCGAATAACTATGTTTTGTTTTCACGAATAATTGAAACACATCTCATGAATCTGAAATAAACAACTACGACGGAAATAAAATGCGTAATTTATGTTTTATTCATGTTTTGAGGTGTCCTGATTATTGCGGATACAGACCTTAATGCTAATAGAGATTATTGCTGTTAGTTACCTTTTTTCTTGTGGTCATTCTGTTGAAAATCTGCTCAATATAATTTAATCATCATTGTCATAGTCAATCTCAAATTACAGATCTCATCACAGATGAGGAGTGTGAATTTGTGAATTTGGTGGTGTGAGATGTGGATTCAAATAAAATCACCAGGCCTGGCCAAAAGCTTTGAAAAAAAATCAGCTTGATCAGACGCAAAAAGTTGGGACTGTTTCCAAACTTTGAATTACTGGATCTTAGAAAGTCGGCCAAAAATGATATGAAAAAGCTAATATTCCTTTTCATAAGAAATATAAATTATCCCTAAGCAATCTCTAAAGGATATTAGTTGTTCGTTGATGTTGTTGTTTTTTATTTCAATCATGATTGTCTGCAGTTACAAATTTATGAATTTGATAAATTTCACCTTATTTTGCGAGGTGTGATTTCATGCTGTGAATTATGGATTCAAATTAAATTGCCTAGTAATTAAAACCTCGGAAATAAAAAACCAAAATACATCAACGGAATCGAAAGCAAAAAGTTGGGACTGTTTTCCAACCTTCAATTACTGGATCGTGGAAACTCAGCCCAGCATGATATTGAATAACGAATTGAAGTTTTCATGAAATAATTAATTATCACTCAGCAATTGCTATAACGTAAAAAGTTAACAATTACTATCCCTCACATGTAGGTTAATAAATATGCACACAAATACTACACACACACACACATACAGCCATGGCCGGGTAAATTATATGTTTTACAACCACGTGGAGTTAACGATGACACTCAGTGCGCGGTTTCCTGCGTACATCCTCCCGAACAAAGGGATCTTGCCAAAAATTATTGTCAACAGCGAAACTAATAATCACACTCGTTAAACCGAACCTAAAACATCAGCATATGGTTCATTAGTGGTGGCCATTAAATGTCGGTGCTTCTCCGCTGTTTCTTAAGTTGTTTGATTCCTCATAGTGGTAGCGTACGTAAACTTCCCTCGAAAACAGATACTTTGCGCCCATCAAAAATTGTTCCTCCAACAAACGCGAATGACTGCGTGAGGACCACGATGAAAACGCGACCAAAACCGTATCATCCACGCTGAGGACACATACACAGGGTTGAAGTGCATTATTTTACGATTTTGCACTGGTGGGAAGGACACGGGGAAGCGGTGGAGACGTTTGCCGGATTTATGGTCGAGAAAGAAGATACGTAAACATATGTCGTTTGTCATAATGATGGCTGCTTGCCGCTCGTAAAATGTATACTTAAATGATACTTAAATGCGAAAGTCGGGCGACTTTACTGTGGTCGCACGGAAGTCTTTCCTGAACACGTGGTTGTGGCACACGTTGATCCACTGGGATTCTTGTGTATTTTGGGAGAAAGATGTTGAAACGATTAGATCAATCAGTCAGAGTTGGATTACATGATTCTCGATTCAAGTGACATGTTTTTCAACTTGCTCTATTGATAAATTAGAATGCTGTCAAATTATGCTGCATTTGTGGACCGCAATTATGTCATTCGATGAGTTCTCTCGGCCATATTTTACCAGATGTCAGCAGAACTGTTCATCGATAACACCGACGAAAGCAACAAGAGAGAAATTCCTAAGTTTGTTTGTGTTTTCCCAAGAATTGACAGCGACCAGAGAAGGTCTCAAATAGCAACAGCTGTAAATATGCACCAGTTTTTGTTGGCTTCCTCCAGTTGAGTGTCTATATTTTGTGTAGAAACAATCATAAATTTTATGGTAATTTCCACTGCCTGCGGTTGCCTTCCGGTCCCGATGACAGAATGAGTGAAGGCGTGAATTTGGCTCGAATTTCGTTCTAACTCCCATTCTTTATGCGCTCTGCATTGGGCCACGGTGCCTGAAGTGATAATTTTCTGGAATTCAATCTGTCGTAAACACCCGGAATGTCTAGATTTTCGAGTGCAGCCGATACACGGGATGGATTTTACGTTCGCCTCGTATGTTCTGGTGAACACATTTATGTTTTGAGAAAAAGGGAAATTGGAATTCCTGGAGGATGAAATTCCCATAGACAAATGCGATTCGGTGTCAATAGGCACGTGAATGTAGGTCATCGCTATCTAGTGACTAGCTAATATCTCTAGCTCTATACTTTGCCGTTACTAACACCATAATATCAGCATCCATCGACCACATCGAAGTGACGAAGAAACTATTGGCTTTTACTTTTCTACGTTCACTAACCAGCTTCGCACAAACTGGCAGCACAATCAACGTCACACTGCCTGTGTTTTCTTTACCATGGCTTTGTTTGTGTTGCTATCGAGTACCATGGATGTGGACGAACAAAAATTTGGTTGTTTTGATCATTTTCATTTTAATGGTCAGTGTCGGAGCCATAGTTTGTTTTCTTTGCAATTAATCTTGCTCTGAATGATAAAGGGGCTAGACCTGTGCGCCGCCTCGCCACGCCACCGCCGCACACTGTTGCCAAAGGCGTAAAACCGTGATCGAAATTGTTTTGACCCCGAAGACAACGTTTTTTTGCTATAGTTTTTTCTGCAAAGTTTTTTAATAAATTATTCTCCATATTATGATGATAAAATTTTTGGTAATTTATCTCCCTAGTAGTGAGAAAAAAAAATTCTAATTATTGCAAATAAAAATAAACTTTATTCGGCAAAGTTATAGCCAATTTAACACAGAACAACTTTGCTGAAGCTCACATATGCCTATCTATTGGCTTTAATGTAAATTTCTAGATGAAGTTTCTATTGAACATCCCTCTAATTCAGTTTTTTGAATATAACATCTCATGGAAATTTTCTTCAAGTTTTAAATATTCAACACTTTTGTTTATCATATAAAAATACATAAATTTGCTGAAAATAGTATAATTTAATCTCTTATAGTTTTTGAGAAAATTAGGTTTTTATTTGAAAAAAGGTACTTTTTCAGTGTCAAAAATCATAGTAATCTGCAAATTTCTGCAAGTGAAACTATTTGCATATGAAAGTATGAATCAGTCGTTGTTAAGTCCAGATACAACCGCTCGTCTCTCGCTGTCCCTTGGGGGCCAAAGCCAATGTTCTTAGAACCACTACATGACTGTTTTAGGAACGACCAGGTTCATTTCTCTTAACATATTGGATAGCATTACGTTTCAAGAGATAGGCAATTGATGGTAATACTACATATAATTTAAAAAAACTGACCGTGATAAAACTTTAAATAGAGAACTTCTTTTTCTGATTTTGCTATTTTAACGGGATTTTAACCGCGGTGGTCATTAATAAAGAGCAGGCGCATAAAATTCAAATCCATTGGTTGCTTTTGCAACGCAGTGTAATCAAGCTTGTTAATTTGTATGATTCGTATTCAATGCCAGCATCAGTGCATAAAATTCTTACCCACGGCGCCAAAGTGATATCTTCATTTCTTGTTCCTATTGGTCAATTGTCGGAAGAGGCTCAGGAGTCCCGAAACAAAGACATCCGCAGATACCGAGAGGATCATACCAGGAAATTTTCAAGGATATAAACTAATACGGATCTTTTACACCGATTGTTAGAGACATTTGATCCATTGATTTCGAGCATAAAGGGTGTCCACGATGAAATTGCCACACACAAAATTGATTCGCAAAATTCGAGTTTTCATCCGGGTGCCTTTAGAGGATTGAGAAACAACTATTAAACTTCATTTTACCATTTTACTCGAATTTTAATTTACAGTCCATACGCAAATGCCCGCACCGTTGGCCTTAACCCCGGCCATAAGATTCTGCACAACCTGTGAATCAACCGTTTTTTGCATGTAAACCCATACTTTCTTCAGTTCCTCGACTGTCTTCACTACCTTAGGTCGTTTAAGAAGGTGCTGCTTCATAATCGCCCAGTACTTCTCGATGGGGCGGAGCTCCGGAGTGTTGGGAGGGTTGAACATTTTCGGCACGAAATTGACCTTATTGTCCGCATATCACTTCAGCACACCCTTGGACTAGTGGCATGAGGCCAAATGCGGCCAGAAGATTGTTGGGACGTTGTGGGCCTTCAGGAGAGGAAGCAGTCGCTTCTGGAGGCACTCTTTTATGTACACCTGTCCGTTCATCGTGTCCTGGGTCACGAAAGGTGCACTCCGCTTCCCGCACGTGCGAAGGCTTGCCAAACCAGGAATTTCTTCGCAAATTTGGACATCTTCTGAGTGCGGACATGCTCCGGATCGCTGAACTTATCCTTGGCCGTGAAAAACAGGTTGCCGGGGATCTGTTCTGAAGTCGGCCTTCACATATGTTTCGTCGTCCATGATGCAGCATTCAACTTTCGTCAGCATGTTGAGGTACAACTTCCTGGCACGGGTTTTGGCGGACTTGTTCTGCTTCTCGTCGCGATTAGGGGCCTTTGTACCTTGAACGTTCGAAGCCCAGCCTTAGTTTTGGCCTTCTGGACAAAACTTCGGCTTAGGTGCAGCTTCTTAGCCACATCCCGAACGGAGGCGTTCGGATTTCGGTTGAAGGCCCCAACTACACGGTTGTGATTTTTGGTGTTGTACGGAATACTTTTTCCTTCACTTCTGGGCTTCCGATCGGAGGTCAACCGTTCCTCGAACCGCTTAATCACTCGCGACACCGTGGAATTCGCGATTCCCAACGTTTTAGCGATGGAACGATGCGAGAGATCCTTGTTCTCGTGATGAATGCGCAAGATTTTATCACGCACGAGCTGTTCTTTCGACTCCATTTCCGCGAGTTTTCAGGACATAGGACTTTAAAACTTGCAGGATGTAAATAATGCACTATGAACTAAATCCACCCAAATTTTCATTAAATTCTACCCAACGGTTAAAAAGTTAGAGCAATTTCAAAGTGTGGCAATTTCATCGTGGACACCCTTTAGGAGGGTTCGGAAAGAAAAAGGAAACACCGTTGTCAAGGGATGCGAAAAATCTTTTGGTCATATCCGATGACAACACCAACGATGAAAGCGATAGTAGTGATAATGACGATCAACAGTGAAATGTTTAAATGCTTTGAGAAAAATTATATATCACTAAATGAACGCTGAACCATTTGCTTTGTACTATTTTGACAATGCTGGGAATCTTTTTCGACGGAAAACAGCTTCAAAATTAAAAAAATAGCTTAGATGAGGTCATGTAGAGTGGTTGTATCTGGATTTAGCAACGACTGATTCATACTTTCATAGTCAAATAGTTTCGCTTGCAGAAATTTGCAGATTACTAAGATTTATGACACTGAAAAAGTAAATTTTTTCAAATAAAAACCTAATTATCTCAAAAACTATAAGAGATTAAATTATACTAACTTTAGAAAATTTGTGTATTTTTATATGATAAACAAAAGTGTTAAACATTTAAAACTTGAAGAAAATCTCCATGAGATGTTTTATTCAAAAAACTGAATTACAGGGATGTTCAATAGAAAACTCCCCAAATTTACATTAAATCCAATTGATAGGCATATGTGAGCTTCAACAATGTTGGTTTGTGTTAAATTGGCTATAACTTTGCCGAATAAAGTTTATTTTTATTTGCAATAATTAGAAAAAAAAAATTTTCTCACTACTAGGGAGATAAATTACCAAAAATTTAATCATCATAATATGGAGAATAATTTATTAAAAACTTTGCAGAAGAAACTTTAGCAAAAAAAAGGTTGTTTTCGGGGTCAAAACAATTTCGATCACGTTTTTACGCCTTTGGCAACAGTGTGGCCGTTTCGAATTTTGGTAATTTCGCGGGTGAGTTTGAATTTAAAATTAATGGAATGTTCGCCTTAAACGTCGAACAAAATTTCATCTCAAGTGATTTTGATACCACAAATAATGGTAATCTAACCAGCGATGTGAGGGAAAAAAATGGTGCACTAAAACATGTCAAAACTGGTGTTACACATCATCTGCTTCATGACAAAGTGTTTTGCAATGTATGTCTAATCGAAGCAAAACAAAAACTCAAAACCCCTTCGAGAACCTTGTCCAAACATTTTGTTCTGGTGTAATTTCAAAGGGCTGAGATTGACGGGGCCATGCACTGGGATTTAAATCCTGCGAAAACATATTCCGAGGTATGAGGCTACCAATAGTTGAAAAATAAACTAAAAATTGAAGTGAATACTGGCGAATAAAACACAACTATCTATATATGTTAAAGTAATATATTAAATATGGTTGGGCAAAGGTAAGCTTTAAACTTTCATATTTTCTTCATAATTAACGAATCGGTAAATTTGTTTAATGTTAATTCATAATTTTGACAAAAATTAAAGAAAATGTAGTGTGCCGTCCATACTACGAGCTATATCAACTTGATAAAGACTAGCTTCATGTCAATGTTCGTACATCTATTTTGCACTGAAAATAATGCATCTAATGGCTCATATCAATATTCGCTAAATCAAATGATATAGCTCGTAGTCTGAACGCTCGTAGTCTCTAACAAATAAAGTTTATTTCCACAACATGATAGCATTTTGTTAGGCGGGAGAAAGTTCCAAACCCATCTTTAACGATCAGTGTAAATTAACAGTGATTGAACATTCCAGATTTTTGCATTAAATAGTCAAGACTGTGTAAATAAGGGGTGTTTATTAAATTTATTATATCGACAAAGATGTTTCATAAGGGCCTAGCTGACAAACGTAAACAATGACTTTTTCCAAAAATTCTCATCGCACAAAGGCTACCCATGTAAGCATTGACTATGAACATGATGAATCCCGAATCAAATAACTTGGGCTACCACAGAAGTAACCGGTAAATCGTTGCATAGTGGATTCTGTTATATACGTGCTTGTAATAATGTTGTGAAAATATTGATAGGTCGATATAATTCAACACTCTGAATTCTTTTATATTTGATATTTCTTTGGATCTCTAAGCTCCTGAATATATGCAGCAATTTGGATTTATTTAATTGTTAGTTTGTTCAGGTTTTGATACTTTAAGTTTTTTAAATTTTTAATCCTAAAGTTTTTAGATATTTGTTTATTTTTATTCTCAGACTTTAATATTAGGGAAATGCCGGCCTTGGTGGGTTTTTTTCTATTATTGATTGTTTTTTTTTTTAATTTGGCAAGACAATTCACAGAGTGTAAAGTTTCATAATCTTAGAATTTTCAAGATATTCAGATTTTAAGATTTTTAGAATTCTAGTAGATTTTTTGATATTCAGAATTTTAGATTTTTTGATTTTAGGATCTTAAGATTTCAGATGTTTAGATTTCTATGCAGTAAATTTTTAGATATTATGATATTTAGATTTTTGAATTTTTATATATTTAGATTGTTCAATTTTTTTTTATTTTTGATTATTGGGGTTTGAGCATCGGGCTGGGCTGGTTCATCTCCCTGTTAGATTTTTTAATTTTTTTGATTTCTAGTAGTTGTATAGATGTTTTGCTTTACCATTTTTGAGATTTTTAGATTTTAAGATATTTAGGTTTTAAGATATTTAGATTTTAAGATATATAGATTTTGAAATAATTTGATTTAAAAATATTCACATTTTCAGATTTTTAGATTTTTAGTAGGATTTAATTAATTTAGCGTTTTAAATTTCCAAATTTTTATATTTCTAGAAGGATTTTAAATATTTAGCTTTTGAATGTTTGGGATTTATAGAATTTAAGATTTTAAGATATTTAGATTTTCAGATTTTTACTTGTAGATTTTAATATATTATTTAGATATTATTTAAACACATAGAGTTTTGGATTTTTAGATTTAAAGACTTCTAGTAGATTTAAGGTTATTTAAATTTTTAGATATTTAGATTTTTAGATTTTTGAATTTTTAGATTTTTAGATTTTTAGATTTTTAGATTTTTAGATTTTTAGATTTTTAGATTTTTAGATTTTTAGATTTTTAGATTTTTAGATTTTTAGATTTTTAGATTTTTAGATTTTTAGATTTTTAGATTTTTAGATTTTTAGATTTTTAGATTTTTAGATTTTTAGATTTTTAGATTTTTAGATTTTTAGATTTTTAGATTTTTTAGATTTTTAGATTTTTTAGATTTTTAGATTTTTAGATTTTTAGATTTTTTAGATTTTTAGATTATTTTAGATTTTTTAGATTTTTAGATTTTTAGATGTATAGATTTTAAGATTTTTAAAATCTTAGATTTTAAGATTTTTGGATTTTTAGATTTTTAGATTTTTTGATTTTTAGATTTTTTGAGTTTTAGATTTTTAGATTTTTAGTTTTAGGTTTTTAGATTTTTAGTTTTAGGTTTTTAGATATTTAGATTTTTAGATATTAAAAACTAAACTCCTAGCTTCAGGAAAAATAATCCCTACTGACCCATTGCGCCACGTCAAGCCAGCCAGTTCAGCGCAAGGGTTTTCCACTTAGGGCCGACAAATGGACAAGAAGGTGTTAGCCATTATTGAGAAAAATCCTTCCATTAAGAGAAAAATCTTTCAGTACAAAATGTGGCTCACAAAGTTGGGAAGTCGAAATCATACGTACAAAAAACGAAGCAGAGGCAAGGACTGAAGGCGTACAGAGTAAAAAAGGTGCCAAACCGTGATGAAAAGCGAAATTTCACTGCAAATAGTCGTGCTAAGTACCTTCATACCATTTTTTTTGCAAACACTTTCTTGTATAATAATGGATGATAAAATATACGTACTCGAGGAACTTAAACAGCTTCCAGGTCTGCTTTTTAACACTCCTTTCAAAGGTACGCCTATGCCAAGCATTTCCGGACAAAGAAGGTATCCAGATTGTCGAAGAAGTATTTGATTTGGCAGGTCATATGTAGTTGTGGTCGAAAATTTAAAAGTATCGTCACTATCGGCACTATCACTAAGGATGTGTACGAGAAAGAATGTCTGCCCGGTTGTTACTGAGTTACATCGCTAATATTTCCACACAGCATATTAACCAAAATACTGCTAAATTTCTCGACTTCATCCAGCCGTTGCATATTCTCGTCAGTTGGCACACAGTGGTGACTATGTAAAAGTTGAAGTACACCCTTCACATGTTGCATACATAATAACATGTGTATAATTTTAAACACTACTTGGAAAATTTAAAGGCTCCAATATTATTCCAAAGCGCAGATATCACTATCTTGAAAGCTTAAAGAAAGGGTGGTATGACAAACGGAAATTTTTGAAATGAAAACTGTACAAAAAAATAATAGAGGACAGCCCAATGGGGTAGTACGCAAAGGTGACGTAGGACTACGCAACAATGGGCAATCTAGATTGCTTAACTGTTTAAAGAATGGTAGGGAAATCATCACGTTTTTAGCCGAGGTGCGGTAGAGAAAATTTCAAACAGTACACGAGAAAAATTCAACCAAAGAAACTCTCTAATTGGCAAACTAATTTGGTTGCCCTTAAAAGAACGGATTTAGTTGACGGGGGAGAAACATGGTTCACGATTGAACTTGGGCTTTCTTCTTGGTATTCTTGGTTCAGCTCCTCGTCATTGCGGGTTGTCATCTGCAGGTGACGTGGGATGATCCATGACTCGTTGTTGTCACGGACGGCATTTTCCGTCAACTCGAAGACTTCAGCAGCCATGTTTCTTGCAGCACAGGTGTACCCCTTATATATCACCCATATATGCCTAGATGCCGGCCCTTACTCAAATATGAAGTCTGTGCTAGGTATAAATTTGCTTCAAAAGTTCGACAATATAAGAGATCACCTTGTATGTACGTTATTTTCAATAGCTTAATGGTGAAAATCAATAATTTTTATATATAAACTGATGCGTAGAAATATTTTAGATCTATTGGTGTAAAGATTTTGCAAATGGGTCAATGTTCAAAACCTAAGCATATTTCAAGACGCTCCAAACCTAAGCAACGTGTACCCCTATATTGAAGACAAAGACGTAGTCCTACGTCAAAAAAATTTAAACACTGATAACTCAAACAGTTCTTGATTGAAATGCGACAATTTTTATTTTTATTAAATGGGTTTTTTTGAAATTCCATTAATACAATATGTCTCTCAAAAATCTCTGACGCGATGAAATTTGCCTTCAGCTGGTCGATCATATCAACATAATCAACACCGCCTACACAACTTTTGTTCTTTTATCATCTCAAAATTTAAACCAAACCTCTTTTTAGGGTGTTCTTTAAGATAAGCTCCACATAACTTTTTGTAAAATTTGATGCCAAACAAACATTTCATAGGCTTCTTGAGTTGAACCCTCTGTTCTGGTTCTGGTTGTTTTGGAGATAATTGCTGCAAATTTTAGCCAAGTTGATTTCACAAAATCGTTTTGCACTGACGAATTATTGATGAAGGAGTACAGAGGTATTTGATGGAATACATACCGCCAATGTTAAACTTCAAGCTCCTTATTCCGTGTATGTGGCTTAATCAGCTGGAATGCGGTAGAATCAGCATTTTACGCTAGAATCTATTGTTTTCACTTACACCAGATCAATACTTCATATTCGTGGATGGTCTGAATTCTTTAGATGCTATTTGCTCCATGAGGCAAGTAAGGCACTCCTCGTATTTTCTCATGCAAAAACAGGAGCTTCTAAGTGTTTTATCTTCGCATTATTTTATCATCACCTTTATGTGAGTTCCATCTCATTGTTCGAATCCGGGCAGTGAGAGAGCGGACCTGGTAAGAGGTGGACTCTATGGAAGACGATATTTACAATCGTAAAATCTCCTTCAAAGAGTTTGTCGTTATTTGTCGCCAACAGTCAATTGATGGCTGGCAGTATAACGACTGTTTCAGAAAGTATAGGCACACCTTAATTTAACGGTCACTTTGAATATAATGAAATATTTCAACATGTTTTGGCTGCGTCCTTTTGTTTGCACATTTCTGAATGACAAAGCATAAAAAAAACGCTCAGTTTTGTGTTACCTATCAAAATGCGCGGTCTTACTCCGGAACAACGAAAAAGTATCGTGTACAAATGGTGCACTGTGAGCAGACTCTCCTTGAGAAAATTGGCCAAGAAGAGGATGTAAGCGTCGGGGCGGTGTACGATCTGCGATTCTTAAATATAGAAAACAGTGGACGTTTGAAGATGCGCCGAAGAGTGGTCGGAAATCCGGTCCTGTTAGTCCGGATATCGATAAAAAGATCGATAAAAAGATCAGGGATGCCTACAAGCGAAAACCAGCGACTTCCGTTCGGGATGTTGCGAAAAAACTAGGGACCTCGTCGAGTAACGTCATGCGTGCCAAAGAAAGACTTGGGCTAAAAACATACCGGAAGCAGAAAAAACCCAAAAGGAACCCAAAACAGGCCGCGTCCGTGAAACCACGGGCCCGCAAACTCTACGATTCGTTATTGTGTAGAAATTCTGGGTGTATAATAATGGACGATGAAACTAGATTACAAAACGCTTCCCGGACCACAATTCTATACTGTAAGCGAAGACAAAGACATCCCCGAAACGGAGAAGGCAATTTTTACCGAAAAATTCGGTAAGAAGGTTATGGTTTGGCAGGCAATATGCGAGTGTGGTAAAACATTTAGTCCGTACATCACTAACGGAGACAATGAACACTCAGAAATACGTTGAGGAACGTCTCCAGAAGCGATTATTGCCGATGATCAGGCTGCACGAAGGTCAAGTAGTGTTTTGGCCTGATTTGGAGTCATGTCATTACGCAAAGGACACTTTAGAATGGTACAAAAGTCAAAATGTATGTTTCGTGCCGAAAGACATGAATCCGCCGAACTGCCCGGAGGCACGGCCTATCGAGACTTTTTGGGATTTAACCAAAGCAAAGCTTCGAAAATTCATAATACCAGCGGACGACATCCAGTTGAAAGTTCAAAATGGTGGGAAGTACCACTGTGCAGAAGCTAATGGGTCATGTTCGAGGAAAAGTTAGAAGTCTTGGATATGATTAAATATTTTGATTAAACGAGAATAAAATATCATATAAAACACAAATACAAATATGATTTGCCAAATAAAGTTATTAAAACTAAAAAAAACATGACTTTTTGTTATTTTGAAAGTGTGCTGGTACTATCTGGAACAGTCTATGAATGGAGTAAAGGAGATTTAGGGCGATGGCAGCATTCTATCATACCAAAGGGGTCCCATTAATTCTACACCATCTCCCTCTCCCCTGATGTATATTAAAAATTAAAAATTAGTACTGTAAAGTTGACAAATATTCAAACTCAGAAAAATAAACCTTATGCCCATCTAACATCCATTTAAAACAGCTCCTGTGCAACAATATTTCGAAACGAATCTTGAGACGTTTTAGATTATTTTGAGGGTTGACAAATCTAACATATTTAACACATTTCTGCATCATACTGTTTAACAATGTCTACATCAACTGGTCGTGTACTTTTCCCATCCCTTGCCCCTTGATTTTATAATGGTCCCGATATTTCGAAATACATTGGAATTTTTTGTGTATTGTAATATGATTTGGTTAATGTTTCTGTGAAGTGTTGACATATAATAACCATGTTACCGATTGTTTGACCGGTGGAGCTATTGTTGTACCCAGATATGTATTTCTGAAATTTTAACGACTCGTTATACAAATAGCCGGAAGTAGCGGGATTCTCATAATCTTGGCTAAATTTTTAAGTAAGAAACCTAAGTTCTACCTCAGTAGTATCAACTGCCACAACACGTCTCATTCGTGGAACAATTCAATTCACATCTTTAAATCGCTAACTAAAGAAACAGCTACAAAGCACCGCTTGTATTGCAAAATCCCAATTTAACACTGTAACCGTCAGCGATAAGAACTTTGCGTAACAAGATACTCCAACCAGCAGCAGTAGGTAACAGCAAAATTTGAAACACTCTCTTTCTTGGAGAGTGTTTTCATTCACCATAAACTTCCGTTCCTCGTTCGAGATTTCTCTGCAGCCGTCGTAGGTCGGTCGCCTTAACAACCAACAGTGATGGGTATCTTTTCCATTTGTTTTCCGAGTGAAACAACACAGCGTCGAGTGCCGAGTCGTATCATCAAAACAACCCCATCCGCCATTGTCTGGTGAGACGAGACGGGAGGTTGGTGGGCTGGAAACGCGCAGCTACAATAAAATATCATATTTTATTTGAATAATTATAGTTAGGCGTACAATTACAAGCCGGCACTAATTTGCATAATTTGTA
Source organism: Aedes japonicus (assembly GCA_034211315.2). NCBI lineage: Eukaryota > Metazoa > Arthropoda > Insecta > Diptera > Culicidae > Aedes > Aedes japonicus. The sequence goes on from JASCZW010007619.1 coordinate 58,609, forward strand.
ATACGAGTCCGTCGTCTCTTCATTAAAGCGCGAGTTGTTTTTGGAAAACAGAAAAGGTGAGCAATTTGCCATGCTTTAACCAAACACTTTTTTTAATAGGAACATTTCAGCCACATCCGACTTCTACTTGGTTTTAGTTGTTGTTGAGATTGTTGTCAGAAATTGCATGCCGACGTGGCGAAGGCGATTAATGAGTTTGCAGCAGCGAGGCAACCCGCAGGTTGCAAACATTTCTCGATTATTAATCATAAAAATAACGACTGTGAAATTGGTTGGCAATTACCGCGTTCGCGATGCCGAGATGGTCAATAAATGGTTATTGTAGGGGGACGATTGCTGATTTCGGTTGTCTTGGAATGCACTTCGGAATGGCAGCGAACCCCCGCAAGCAAAGCGGTTAACGATGTCAAAGACAAATTGGGCCCTGCCTGAATTCACCAACGGACAGCAACGGACCATTCTGGTGGCATATGGGTAGGATCGGGGAGATTATCACAGTTAGCATAAGGCATCTCTTCATGCGATTCTTTTATGAGGTGAGTCGTAAAAGATGTCGTATTCGAAGCAAGATTCTTTGGTTAAAAATCTTTTAGGTATTTGGCTGCATCTTTTTGACGGGAAGGTTTGTAAATGCATTAATTATTTTCAATATCTCAAATGGCCACATACTGTTGATCAAATGTTAATTTTAACGACTATTTATTAGGTTTATCGCGACAGAGTAGACAAATTGATGGTAGTGTTAACAGTTTAGGTTGACAGTAGACATTGTTAGTTGGTATATTTATCAATCCCATGGACAATAACAATGCAATAAAATTCATCGCAAAAATCATTAAAATTATCTGCCATGAAACTAAGAAGCGGGCTGTTTGTTTCCAGTATCGCACTACTCAAAGATCTTGCATTACATGATTTAACCATCTTGCTCGCTGCGCGCCTGTCATTTTTGCGGGATTGTTGACTGACATTCTTACAAAAAGCCTCCAATTATACATATCCAATTATACAAATTCAATAGAACTGGCACCTTCAGCGCTTGCAAATGAATGAAAATTCAATAGAATTGGCTCAAGTCAATATGTAAAGCTTGAATTTAACGTTTAAAGTAATCACCCCATTAGTGTTACATATAACCTCAATAACTAGACTTTCCTATTGAGTAGGATTGCAAATAAATTTACTCACATAGATAAACATGTAAAAACATTGCATTTCACTCCACTCAAACACAAAAAACACACTTTGCTTTCCGTCACAAAACTTGTTTCAATAAAAATTTTCATTTTTCTATTGAATCGGATAATTTACAATATGATGTTTGACTTGCACTTTTGATGATGGCTCTATTTTAATGGAGCAAGTAAACAGGTTGCATAAACAATTGCCATAAAGCAAGCCAAAAGGAAAGTTTTCCTCAATGTTAGGACCTAAAGCCATCTGCAAAAACTATGAACGGATTGTTTCACTAATTTTAAAGGATGCAACTTTATTTTAATCACATCCGCAATAACTTTAAATTAAAACTTTTATCAAAGCTAAAGACTGTTCCAATAATAATAAATAAAGACTGGACTCGGAAAAAATGAGACACACATAAATGATCACCAAAAATTCATTTTAACTCGGATACTTCTCAAATTTTCAGGGATTAAATAACTATATATTAACTATGTTTTGGCATAATTTATTTATTGAATTTCCTCCCCAAAGCTGAATGCTCGTACATTTCTTTTAACACTGCTCATGAGATCTTGGGCGTTTATGATGCCGGTTGTAACGAACGGCTTGCTGGATCGTCCGCACTCGCAGATCGCCTGCCACAACAGGTACTTCTTCGCGAATTTGTCCATCTTTCTCTTCCAGAACTTTTCCGGAACCTCCATGCGGGACGTACCGACAAAAAATTCAAGGCCGGAGATTTGTATGGTGTCCGCCTTAATATATGTCTCGTCGTCCATGACGAGACAGACTGGCTTGAACAGCCACTCACGGTACAGCTTCCACGCACGCATTTTGGCCACCGTGTTTTGCTTGTCAGTCTGGTTTGGCGCCTTCCTGACCTTAAAAACACGTAGCCCAGCCCGCTTTATGGCTGCTGACCTTGTGACCACGTCTCGGATGGAAAGGTTCGGGTTATTCTTAAAGTACTGCCTTATCTTCCGCGCCTTCTCTGGGTATTCCGTTTTCGGTTTTCGGCCGCTTCTAGCACGCCGCTAGATGGTCTTCGTCTCCTAGAACATCTTCACAACGCGGGACACTGTGGAATGGAGGATTCCAAGCCTTTTGCCGATCCATCTGTGCGACTGACCAGGATTATCACCGCACCCAAGATTTGCTTTCGTAGCTCTTCTTGTTTCGAATGTATCTTGAAAAATACTTGACAGATAAAATGTTGCGGACATAAACATAACACTCTTAACTAGTTTTACCCAAAATTTAATTAATTTTGACCCACGCGATAAAAAGTAACACCCAAAACAAAGTGTCGCATTTTTTCCGAGTCCAATCTTTACAATCAACAGAAAGGTAAAGGGCTATTTCAAGCGTCATCCTTCGGCATCAGTCCGAGAATTGGTGAAAAAGCTAAGTACTTCAGCGACTTATGTTATGCGTGCCAAGAAGAGAATGGGCCTGCAGACTTGTCGGTAGCAGAAGAAGCTAAAACGAAGCACCAAACAGGATGAATCTGTAAAACCGACAAACTACTGACCAAAAAATCGGGCTATGTTATCATGGATGATGAAACCTACATAAAACTCGATTACAAAACGCTGCCGAGACCTCAGTTTAATACCTCGCTGAAGGGAAACGATGTTCCAGGATCAGTGAACGCCATTCACACCGAAAAATTAGGCAAGAAGGTTCACACAAAAAGCTGCACAAAGTATTTATCCTGTTTCTTAGTCAAATCAATACCAAATGGATTGAATCTTATTATTTGCATAACCTATACATAGACAAACTTGAACCACACACATTGTTTACAAAAGCACATTCTCTTTTCAAGATGGCGCCGTCTGAACTAGCACGCAGAAAATCTATTTTGCGGAAATATCTGGAAAATCCCAATTCTAATGTTCGATTCATTGCAAAATCGATAAATGCGCCGAAATTAACTGTCGCAGATGAGATTAAACGTTAAACAGAGAGTCTTACTGTCGAAAGGAAAGCTGGAAGTGGTGGTGAACATGGACAAAGCAACACAAGGAAAGAGAAAAGAGTCCTTTCTGATTTTTAGGCAAACCCGAAGGTGTCAACAGTGACGGTTGCGAAAAAAAGTGCAAATGTCAACCGGTTATGTGCAAAAAGTGTCAGGCTGAATTGAGATCATTCAAAGCGCAAACATACCCAGATCGTAACGCAAAGCAACAAAAAACGGTAAAAACACGCTCCAGAAAGCTTTATGAACAACTTCTCATACAATTCCATTGTGTTGTCATGGATGACGAAACATACTGCTTAAAAAAATTTACACTGCAACTAGCCGGAAAAATGCCTTTGAACATCTGAAACGGATGTATTAAAACAAATTTCCTGAAAAACATCTAATCTGGCAAGCAATAAGTTCTTGTGGGCTAAAATCTCAGATTTTCGTAATATCAGGTACCGTAAACGCAGAGATTTCCGGCAAGAATGCCACAAAAACGGCTCTTACCTTTCCTGAGAAAACATGCGACTAAATCCTTGTTCTGGTCAGATTTGGCCATCTGTCATTACGCTAAAGAGACAATCTCTTGCTTTGAGCAAAATAACATTGTTAACGTTCCCAAGGATTGTAATCCACCAAATTGTCCACAGCTCCGACCGATTGAAACATACTGGTCAATGGTCAAGGGAAAACTAAAAAAGTTTCGTGGAGAGGTATCAAGGATCCAAGAATTTCATTCTAAGTGGCTTACTGCTTCGTAGAAAATTGACAAGGCCACGGTGTAAAGATTGAAGAAAGGAGTGAATAAGAAAGTGCGTGCAACAGCTTAAGAAATAAATCCATATAAACATATATGCAGTTGTGTTGAGCATCACATTTATCTATAAAATTAAATAAATAGTATGCATCAAGAACATGCTGTTGTTTTTCTAAAATATTTTTGTAT